>JAVJIF010026994.1:0-58251 GCA_038442645.1 Agave tequilana | reverse complement strand
AAACTGTCAGAACTCGTGACTGTCGACAACTCCCAATGGGCATGTTGACAGACTGAATAAACCCGACTTCTCGTGTTGAGCCATTGTCAACAAAATGAGCTGCACCTATCAATAGACTGAGCTGTAGTTGTTGATAGACTGTCAATCAAGCACAGTCTGTTTAGCGTATCCGCTATCAACAGCCACCAAAGGCCTGTCCATAGCGGCCTTCAACTGCTCCTTTCTTTTGTGCTATCTCCATGGTGGTTAAAAATCCTACCATCTTGATTTTTTGATCTCCTCTCACAATTCTCCACCTCATTGAAGATTTCTCAAATCTAAGCCAAACACCAGCGAATCCCTATATTGACTTAACAGAGTTGCACCATTACAGCTACCTATGTACCCCCCCACACCTAGGGATCAAGCCACACGTATTTCATCGAAATGAGCTTCTAAAAGCTCACCCATCAACTGATATCGGTTCTGCAGCAAAAAATCCAATTGGCTGAGTAATATGAACCTCTTTATGTCGATCACCATTGAGAACATGGTCTTCAACTTGAGCTTGTCTAGCTCACCGACTTGAGATTCACGCTTCTTCACACCACTTTTGTGGATTCATCTTGGTTTCTACAGCTGGTTTAACATTCTTCAACCTGTTCAGCATCTAAATCTGCTACATGATTTTTTATCTGATGTCACATTTGGTGAGATCCTAACTGATATTGAACCTATTGGAGATGTGGAGTAGCATCACCCTTCACCCGATATAATACATCTTTGGTCTTCATTCTCTTACCTACTGAGAGACGGTGGACTTCAATAATGAAGTCTCATCAAATGTGACATACCTGCTCAACATGATCTTCTTATTTTACAGAGTCTCATAGCTTGTAACCTTTCAAATTTTTTATCTCCCAAAAAACACAAACTTCTTTGCTCACGGATTCAACTTGTCATTTTGACACTAAAAGTAGGTCTCATATATAAATATCCATAGCAAAACTATAGTGTGAGCAGCTCCACCTGACCAAATATCCAACGAGTTTTACCTCCTATCGCAGTTGTCATACCATGATTTCAGATACGTATCCTTTTATGATTTATGACGTTTTGAACTTATACATATCATTTTATGTGTTTATTTTATTTTGTTTAACCTGAAATTTTTACACGAGACTTTGCACTGGCTCTAGACTCTACACTAGAAATTTCAAAAAATTTTCATTTTAAATATTATTTAATTAAATATTTTCTCTCTCATTCTATTTTCCTGTTCTTTCTTCTTTAATTCCTTCTTTCCAATTCCCTTTATTTTTATTTTTCTATTATTTTTTATGGGACATTTACACATAACCCCATAACAATCTAATATTTTTCATTTTCATTTATCTATTTTTTCTTTTCCTTTTCCTTTTCTTTTCTTCCTTGGCTTCTCCAAGAAGCAAAGGCTTTGGCTTCCCCTACAAGCTTCTCCTCTTCTTCCTTATCCTCTCCTTCACCTACCCACACCATAGTCAATCTCCTCGTTCTCCCCTCCACCATTAGTCTCTCTAAAAGTACCAAAAATCTTCTAAAAACACTCTAAAAATTATTCTACACTACTAGCACCTCTTACAAACACTCCACTAGCACTAAAATCTCTCCTCCACCTTCCCTAAACTGTAACGCCCCGATCCTAAAGATACGGGACGTTATGGCGACGTACATACGCGAGGTGAATACACGCTCACGCGTACGTTAGCCTCAGTACAGTACATTACCTCCATATAGTCATGAGTTCCAGCATGAAATAAGTACAAGAATACCTGCAGAAAAGGGTCAGCGATCATGACAGATATGAAAAATGATGACAAATAAGATAACGGAAATAAAGCACCAAGATACCTAGAAATAGTCCGATGAGGAATCTCCCTGTGACTCCAAGGCACTCTCTGAAGCTACGGTAACTCGGATCTCCAACCTGGGCATGCAAACCCAGGTCGTCAGAAAGCGACCTAGTGAGTGGTAAAATGAAGGAGGCAGTAATAGATACAATAGTAATACAAGCACGATAATAATATATAATACATCCTGTTGTACTGGTGATACCATATACTAAGGATATCATAAGCATGATACCATATAAGAAGATTATCATATGCAGTGGAAATAGATAAACATGTGAGCAGTAGAAATATATACATGTCATCTTTAAATACCATCCCCAAGCCGGTTATCATCGGGTCATGTCTATGGTCATCTAGTGGTGACGTGATAGAAATGAACATGCAGGTGGCATATGCAATATAACTACAATACAGTGTTTGTATATACCGTACTGATGTCTGCAATACAGGAAACAGAATATATGCAATGCAGAACATGCGTATGTGGCCACTACAGACAATGTAACATGTACCAGGAAAAGTAACAAGTATCAGGGTAACAGGATAGTATCATGAACAGTAACACACTAGCATACAGGCATCAGGCAAGTCATGTCAAAGTCATGTCATTTATTACAATAGTAGCAATCAGTACCATCTGGTATTTTAATCAATCTCTACCAGTGTCCCATACCACTGGCAGTTCATACTTGAGCCCGCACTCCAGTCGAACCCATCCGGACATGGCCTACGGGTACCAGTATCCAAACGAGAGAGTGATCAAATAACAAGTGTTCCCGACGTCCACTATTGTGTATACTGTTTTATTATGTTAATTGGAAACTCATGGTCGAGGAGTTCTTATCGGGTGGTTAATCCCGTACATACCCGGGATAACGGCCTTATCAGATCCCTGGCTACTGAGACCAGGGCCAGCCCGCTAGAGCTATAACATGTAACATGAGTAACCGATGGTGGCCAGCACTACCCCCGTCCCCTGTATGGGACGAACAATGGATCCAGACATCCACCCGATATGATCTAATCAACCTTCAAGTCTCCCCCATACCCAAGTTACCTTATGATCTGATCTGATATGTCAAGTATACAATGTAACACGAACAAGTACAGTACATGATACGGGTAACATGGTAACTGGACCAGAGCTCTGTTGATAGCATAGAACAATATAACGAGAACCGGGAACAATATAACAGGAACAATATAACGAGAACAATAGATGTGGGATTCCACATATCGCATATCAACAGCTCTCATGTCCAGTAACGGAAAATCCGTATCAGTAACAGGAAACAATTATATAACATGAATATGGTAACATGGCACATTAATACATGTAATATGAACAGGGATAATCTGGAATAATCATACATGCAATAGGTGCAAGAATCCATATGATAAGAATGGAGAAACCATGCAGGCATGTGTAACAGTGATATGTCGAGCATCTATGTAACGATGGTGAAAACATAGGAACTGCCTGTATCTAGTGAACTGATGTGTCCGTGTGTTCGTGGACCATATATGTGTCGCAATAATCTGTGTAATCTCTGTGTGCGTACAGGTAATAACAGTGATCAGTGCATCCATGTAACGGGGATATCAATATCAAATGACGGTATCCAGTGTACTAGTGTATCAGTATATCAGTAGGTCACAACATGCAGTCCTAGTGTCGTGAATCTCAGTATCTATGTAATGGTGAGACGTGTACATGAAACTACATGACCGCTATCCAGTGTCACTGTTATTTACATGCACTACTGTATTTAGTGTACCAGTGGGTCGGTCAGGGGGACAGTGGAGTAGTGACAAGGTCATGTATAATGAAGGACGCGTGTCCTTGTGTCCATGAAGCATTAGTGTGGAATCATACTAGTTTCCATGCAGTGACGGTGTCTAGTGATTCTTTAATTAATCATCTAGCTTAATGTCTATGTTTCAATACATACCGTTTCTCGAGTTAAGTTATTGTTTTATTGTTTAACACACGACTTTAATAAACATGAATAAATAAATAAAATTAAAATTTAGAAGGAAAACACTCACAAACTGTCCACGGGAAGGTAGCTCTCTTTCCCACGATTGCAACAGATCCAGAATCGCCCGAATCGGAGTCCGGATGCTCCAGTTGTCGCCCGAACACTAAATCATAACAAATAGGGTTAAATATGTAAATAAAAATAATAAATGCATATACTAAAAAGTAGCCGGGGGTTTAATGCAAAATTACCTTTAACGGGTTTCGGATGCGGGTTTGGTACTTAACGGGTCGGGTTCAGATCCACAACCTATACCCGTTAACTTAAGTCAAATGGGTACGGGTTATCGGGTTTATTGGGTTTCTAATCATTAACCCAAGAATGGGTTAATGGGTTTGGGTTCCAACCCAAACCCATTAAGGGAAAGAGGAGCAGCAGCAGCTTGCTGCTGCTGCTGTCTCTTGCGTGGCCGGCCGGCCAGCGCAGCTGGCCGGCGGCGCCCGCCGGCGGCGGTCCCGGCCACCGGCGGCGACCCTGCTGGCGAGAGAGCGCGAGAGAGAGGATGAGAGAGAGTGAGAGTGAGAGAAAGAAAAAGAGAAAGAGGGGGGAAAGAAACAGAGAAAGGAAAAAGGGGGGCGGCGCCCGGAGGGGCGCCGGCTACCGGCGGCGCCGGGCCGGGGCGCGGCAGCCTCGGGCGGGGGCGCCCACGGTGCCGCTGCGCGTGGCCTGGGTGGCGCGGCGGTGGCACACCGGCCACCGCCGCGCGGCACGGGTTCGAGCCAGGAAGAGGGGGAAATTGGGGGGGAGAGAGAGAGAGTTTTAAGAGAGAGAGAGAGGGAGAGTGTGAGAGAGAGAGATTGTGAGGAGAGAGAGAGAGAGAGAAGATATTTTGAATGAGAGAGGGAAGAGATTTAAAGGGAGAGAGGGTGGTGGAATGGTTGGCGGTGGGAGGTTTCCATAGAAAGGGAGAAAGAAAGGAAAAGAAGGGAAAGAAAAAAGAAAATAAAAATAATATTTTAATATTATAATAATAGCCCAATATTCGACCAGCTCTGAACGGTGCCCAAAAATTACAGAAAATAGAAAATTTTCTGAGACGTAATATGAAGACGGTTTGTAGAAACTCGATCCGGTTTACAAATTAAAAATCCCAGAGTGTCTCGCCGATACGGGCGACACCGGTTTTGCCCGGATTTCGATAAAGTCAGAAAATTCCTCAAAAATACCCAACGTAGCTCATGTGATTCTAAGACATACAGTGAAAGAAAATTCTGAAAATTATATCCCGTTTGTGAAATAAAAATCATAAAGCCTATTATCGGTATCGGTCGACACCGACTACGGAGATTTTCCAAAATAATCCAGAAAATTCCAGAAAATCTGAAAAATCTCAAATATTAGAAAATGATTTTAGAAACTGAAATCGGCTCAATCGGACTACCTCGAAGGTCAAATCAATTTTTGTACGTCGTATCGCGTACCGATACTGTGATACGTACACCGGGAATTAGGGGATTACATAAACCATACCAAATTTTTCCCAACTCTTTATCTCTCTAAAAAGTCCCAAAATTCACTTTTTCTCTCTTAACAATCACTCTTTCTCTCTCTAAAAATTCCACCACCATCAAAACCACCACCTACTGCCTCCAACCTCCTCCTCTGGCCTAACTATATCTCTCATAATTTCTCCAATTTTTTCTCTCTCTAAAGAGCCCCAAAACTCTACTTTCTCTTTTCTCCCTCTAGATTTTCTCTCTTCTCCCTCATCTTCCTTCAGACTGCCACCTATACCAGCTTCCTCTACCTCTCCTCCACCTCACTACACTCACCATATCCCTAAAATCCCTTTCTCTTTCCTCCAAATCCAAAACCCTATTTTCTCTCTCTATGTTCTCTCTCTAGAACCGCTCTCTACCACTCCCTCTTTCTCTTTCCAGGGTTCGGGTAGCCCCAGGGACCCTCACACACACCCCTCCTCCTTATACGTACACACATGCACGTGGTATCGAGTATTTTCTCGATTATAGGTAGGTATTTTATTCCTATAAAAATTAGCTGTAAAAATATTTATAAATGTTCTAGGCATTGTTTGAATAATTGTTGTACCTGGACTTTTTTGGGGTTCCTGGACATTTATAGGGGTTTTCTGTAATTTTTAGAATTATCTGGGCATTATTTAAATTTTTCCTGTATTTTAGAAATTAACTATATATTTTTAATAATTTTTCTGTATTTACAGAATTTATCTGTGTATTTCTAGAAATTTTTTGTGTATTTAGAAATTTTCTATATATTTTTATGGATTTCCGTATTTATCTAGAATTATGGTATTTTTAGAAATTTACTTGCATTTGGTATTTGGGACTAACAGCGGTGCAGGATGCAGGACAAGACCCTCAGGCAAACTATTCTTTGGGATAGCGTTGTCCGAGAGACTGCGCTGCAAGTCACTGAAAAGGCAAAAGGCCACCGCCATCGCCAAACACCTTTGGGTTTCGAGGTGACTGGGGCAAAGGGTTCACCCACTCAGCTCAGAAGTACTGTATTGTGGTTGTGACTATGATTATTACATTATTTATTGCTTGTTGTGCGGTACTAACCTCTTTCTACATGTACTTATACAGCCTCCAGGTTTAATCGCTCCGTGATTCTATACTATAGCCTTCGGGCTTAACCTCTTTAAGGTTTAACGTCCCCGAATGTTCTAACTTCGCCTAGTTGGCATATTTAGCGCTCAATGCTTTATTCACTAGACTCGCTTAGGCGAAACTCTGCCAATTTCATACTCGAAGTCTAAGCCGAGTCATTCATGTAGTTCCGCCGAGCGCTTTGTGATTAAACACAGTTCGTTGTTTTTGCCTCCAGTACTGCTTTGCTCCGCTTGTATGTCATAGTTGCAATGCTGCTTTTATACTATTTACTGGATACTGACACCTGATATTGAATACACAATAGATATCTGAGACTAAATACTTGATATTAACACTGGGTACTAACTTGACATCTGTGTACTGATACATGAACCTGATACCATGACACTGGACTGATTATAATACCTATTGTTATGAGAAAGAAGGGTATCCATGAACTCCTGAATTCTGGACAAGGATATTTATATACTTCTGATTTACTCCTGACTCCTGATATACTCCTGGTACTCTTCCTGTTACTCCTGACTGAAGGAGTGGTGATGGAGCAAAGTATCACACGGAGCTAAGTGTTACATATCACACGTGATGGGGGAACCTCTAGGGTCCGTGGAGGTACCTTTTGGGTCAATAAGCCGTATCCTACCTGGTACGCAAATGGTGTATGGAGTTAAGTATCACATAGAGCTAAGTACATAACACACATACATGGTGGGTGCCTCTAGAGTCTGTCGGGGGGTGCCTCTAGGGTCCATTACATCGCAACCATGGTTCTCCTGCTCTCCTGACACCAGTACTGAACTGAACACAGTATATAATACATAATATTCAAACAATAATAATGTCAGGAGCATATGGTCACTCCCCTGTTTGAATGAAGGTAAACTGTATATCGGAGTTCGAATGTGTTCTACTGAAGTACAGGTTTCCACTGTGAACTGCCTGTGGTATGGGACACTGGTGGGGACCGATTAGAATAACAAATAATATTGATTATTATTATTTTTATTACTATTATTATACTTAAAGCATAATAATTCAATACTCATTGAGTTCAAACCTGCACACAGAAAATACAAAATTTCAGAAATATAAAATAGAAGTGCAAGTACTCAATACTACTGCTATAACAAAGTGCCTATGCAGGTCGTGATCCACAAGGAGGAACTAGCGATGGAAGCGTTTTGTAAGTCTCTTTTAGTTACTTAAAATGATTAAAGTTCTTCTCTTATTCTTTAAAGAAAAAAAAGTTATGTTAACTTATGAAAGTGATAGGTTTGAGTAGATGGAGAAATAGAAAATGAATTTATACAAAGAAATTAAAAAGAGTGAATAAAAGAGTTGGGAGATGGTAGTGATCTAAAATAAGATTAAAAGAAAGAAAACCTAAAAGAAATACTTACCTCCTTTGGTTGATGATTTACCTAGGATCGTTGGCACATTTACCATGTTTCTGAGGCGATCAATGCATAATTCATAAGATCGAGCTCAGCTCCATTCACATTAAATCATCAAGACGAACAAGAATGAAATGATACAGAATATTGAGAAGAAGATCATCATGAAATATTGGTGGCAAACACATAATAAGGTTATACTGATGCTACTAGATTCGCTTTAGATACTCATCAAAAACCAAAAAGAAAGTGAAAGAAATAAGAATAAAGAAGAAAAAGTAATTTTCGATTCGATTAAATAACAATGAAAGAAAAGATGAATACTTACACTGGTGTCACTCTCAGTACAAGCACCTTTCTCATTCCTCTATGAAATTCTTCTCTCCTCTCAGTTACATAAAGTAAATAAAAATTTCATTATAAGAGAAAGAAAAATATGTTGGCCCAAAAGGTTACACTCTCCATCTGTTTAAGTTTTGATGATAACAAAATACATAGAAGCTATATGGTACTAATAAGTTTGTTTAAGATGAGTTTCAGGTTAGTACCATTTATGAAGGTCATTGCTTAGCTATTGCAAAATTTCCTAAGTTTATGGAGCTAATAAGGCTAATGACGCAAGAGGGAATGTCCATAGAAGAGAAGGCTCTAGCATGGCATTGCATGGCCAAGACTTCATTTTGGCTCAAAAGACTTCATTAGATTTGTTTTTAGTCTTATAGTTTTGTTAAAGAATAGTGAATAGGTTTGAAGCTCATAATTCCTACACACAAGTTTTTGCGCACATGTCATTTCTGAAAATTTCTCCTATATATATATACAAAATATTTTTAAATATAGTCTTTTGCTTGTAAACTCAATTTTGTGTATTATACATAGTCTGATCGAAACTATTTTGTAAACCATCAAAATCTCCTCAAAATCTTTTTAAATTTCAGTTTTTGACATGAGACGGTCGACCGGCCGGTCGACCGACTCTGTTTCAGGTCAGATCGGTCGACCGACCGGTCGACCGAAAAATCTGACCGTTTGGGTGCGTGCATGTGTGAACGTCTCCCGGTCGACCGGGCGGTCGACCGGACCCCTGTTCGGTCGATCGACCTTCGGCCGACTGTAAGCAAGCTACTCTCTGTTTGTTGCGGTCGATCGGGCGGTCGACCGTGGGCTGCAACGGCTCTATTATTTTGAAACCCGGCCGACCGGCCAGTCAACTGAGGCTGTGTTTTCTGCCATAACGACTACATTTTTAAACACGTTTTATTTTGTCCTTTTTGTCTCTAAACGAGTTTAGGGACTGTTTTCTGGGTCAAATACTTCCTAATTATCATTGTGTTAGTTTATCCTTTAATCCCTAGCTCTATCCTATAAATAGGGGTGATTAGGGTTTTGATATTAACACAATAATCATTTGTAAAAATATTCAAAGTTTAAAGGCTTTCAAAAGAGTTTGTTCTTGGTTTTTGTGCTGAAAATCTCTCTCATTTCTGAAGTTTTTGTTTCAAAACTCTCTCAAATTCTTTTTCTTTTTCCACTTACAATACTAGAGCTTCAATCCTACTCATTCTCTACAGGGCTTTTGTAAGGGAAAATGATTTATCAAAAGAGAGTTTGTAGTCTTTTGATCATCAAGAGAATACTTGTACTTGAGATTGTGGAGTTGGGTACTCCGGTGTGATTGTAACTCTTTGTGAAGTTATAGTGGTTAGAAATCCTTCTGGGTGAAGCGGGGACGTAGAGCTGGGTGCTCGAACCTCGGAAAAATTCTCGGTGTTTGTGTTTGGTTTACTTGCTTCTTGCTTTAATTTCTTGCTTTATATTCATTGCTTCTTATTCATTGCTATATACACTTGTTTCATATTCATATTGTCAATCAAATACTCATACAATAAGATTGTAATACGCACCTCAAACTCTTATCTAGAGGATAGTGCCCTTGGAAACAAACCAAGTCTTCTTTCAAACCAATCAAGGATATCATGTCAACTAGGCCATTAGAATTAATTCATATGGATCTTTTTGGACCAACTAAAACTAAAAGCTTAAATGGTAATAGATATACATTTGTTTTAGTTGATGATTTTTCCCGATTCACTTGGGTTTTCTTTTTAGAACACAAAGATCAAACTTTTTCGCATTTTAAGATTTTTCGAAAATGGGTTGAAAAAGAAAAGGTTTTTCATTTTGAAAATAAGAAGTGATAGAGGTGGTGAGTTTGTTAACCAACTCTTCATGACTTATTGTGATGAAAAGGGAATCAAGCATGGAATGTCATGTCTTAAAACTCTACAACAAAATGGAGTTGTAGAAAGAAAGAATAGGACCCTTCAAGAGATGGCTAGGACTATGATAAGTGAATATGACCTCCCTCAATATCTATGGGCCGAAGCCGTAAACACCTCATGCTACATATCAAACCGTATTTATTTGTGTAAAAATTCTTTCAAAACCTCTTTTGAAATTTATCATTCTAGAAAACCAAATGTTTCATATTTTAAAGTTTTTAGATGCAAGTTTTGTTTTGAATACTAAAGATAACTTGGGTAAATTTGATGCTAAAGCTTATGAAGCAATATTTGTTGGATATTTTACTACTAGCAAACTTATAAAGTATTCAATAAATCCTCTCTTACTATTGAAGAATCCATGCATGTTAAATTTGAAGAATCTAATGTTGTTATTGAGAATGTTGTAGAGTTTGACTCATTAGGTGAGGACATGGAGAAGCTAAGATGGCCTTAAAACCTCTAGATTTGAATCGATCCTCTTTCTTATGAACTTTTGGTTTAAATTGAATAAATCTGTCTATCTCTCTTTTTTCTTCTTTAATTACCCTACATGCCATTAAATATGAAAATACATTAATAGCAGAGTTTTATTTAAATAAAATGCAGAAGTGTGACACATATGATATGAAAACATGCAACACACGTGTGTGATCACACCCCCACACCTATTTTTTACTCGTCCTCGAGAAAAACATCAAAACTAAATGTAAGAATTTATTAGACCACTTTCGCAGGTCAAGCAATTATATTGAGTATGTGCAACAAGTCGTTAAACCTCTAGATTACTCCTAGAGGATGAGTTTTATGTCGCGAGGGTTTTCAGTGGATTACACCCACAAAATCCATAAAGAAAAAAGAAACAAAGTGTTAGTATTTTCGAAAAATATTTTGAAAAAAAGAGAAAATATTTGAAGTATTATTATAAGAGTTCAAGTAATCTATAAGTTATAGGAAAATTAAATTTTCCATTCCTAAACTTAGTCTCTATTCAAAAACTTCTTATTAATCAAGGTAAGGAGTCAAACTGTATTTCTCATCTAGTCTATTACTTTACCCTAAGTCAATGCAGCTTCATGATCGTGAAATTTTGACTAATGGTTCTTTCACTCTAACTCTTATGCCTTATTTTATTTATTTATTTATTTATTTATTTTTTGTGCTATTATTTCTTAGTTCTATTAGGCTTTCTAGTCTGCCCATGTAATGAGCCTTAATCGGTGACTCCCAAACCTGACGGTCTTAGGGTACCGGGTGAGAAAACACCCAAGGACTTAAGGACTCGAGCAAACAAGACCACAAAACTAAGGATTTTATTATATGGACCACTTTTAGGTGTAAATACTTATACTCTATGAGGCACAAATACCAAGCTTAATCAGAGGATTTTTGATATAAATAGATATATTTTCTTTTCTTTTTTTATATAAGGCATAATAATCTTTATTTTTGAACCCTAAGTGTGTAAGTGTATAAAGCATGCATATTTCATTAAAGTCAAAATCAAGACTAAATTACTTTTCTAATTTTCTTCTTAACTCTAGAAATCAAACAAATGATCTTATTTTGATCAAGTATAAGAAATCTTAATTATGATTCTCCTATTCCATAAAATTGACTTAATTTCTTACAAAAAAATATATCAAAATATTGCTCTCTTTTCAAAAAGTTTTTTTAAGATAGAGAAATGTTAATTTTTTTAATTTTAAATAAAAAGAAAACCTGTGCTATGTTAGAACCCTCCCCCACACATATCTCATGCATTGTCCTCAATGTATGAATGAATGCATAGATGCATGAAAAAGAAGAAAGGGAAGAAAAATATTACCTTAAGGTGGTGGTTCCGGTGGTAGTCAGATTAGGTCAAGTGTTGTAACCCAATCAAGATAATGTGGTGGTTGACGGAACCCACCTTTATTGACCTCTTTTATATGTTATAATTACAATCTCCAATATGAATCAGATCATGAAAGATCCTATTATGAAACTTATTCCCTTTACATAACCAGTCTTGGAAAATCATCACTGAGTCATTATGGTCAATATCTATGTCCAACAAAAGAATGTGACTTGGTGGAATAATTGACTTGAATTCAAGAGTGATAGGTTCAGGAACCATTACTAAAACAGGAAAATCAACTTTGGGTTCGAGAGTCTGTTTTGGTTTAAGAGTTGAGTTCAGATCAAAGAATTGAAATTCACATTATTATCCCATTAATGGAATGTAACTATCCAAATTTGGTGATTCAATTTCTAAATCTATGAGTACGGGAACAAATATTGGCTCCAGAAATTAGTCCAAATTGGGTAATGATACCAGAGTCAACATATAGACGAAAATGTAAATTGAATCACAACTTTGGGGATCAGGATCACATTCACATTCAAGTTCAATCTTATTGAATAAAAAACTTGCTAATTTGTTCAAGATTTAGAATTGGTCAAGTTCAAATTTGTGTGATGAAATTGAGTCTTGATCAAAATCTTCAAGATACCAAGATTCTTCGTTCCTATCAATATGGCTAGGGCACTCTGGAATGGTCGAATATGTGTTAGGTAGAGTTTTCTCATTCCTATCTTTCACTATATTGATATAACGACTCATTTGTGCTTCTAGCCTATTGATAGATTGGGAAAAAAAATTTTCAGACTGAATTAGGTTTTTCATACTCCTATTTGAGTCCATAGGTTCTTCTTGTTGTGGGACTTGGAACATGGAGTAAGGATCTTGGATTTTTCTTGTGGGAATTGTGAGTCCATCATTTTCAACTTTTATTCTTGGAACTCAATCATGGCTTCTATACTTTTCATAGGCTCAGATTTTTCTTCTATTGATTGATCATGACTAGGAAAATTATAGGCTGAATGTTGGAATGGTGGTTGACAATGTGACTCAGGGGAGTGATTAGTCTCTAATTTTGCATAATTTTCATCACATTCTCATATTTGTTTGATATAAAAATCTGCTAATAAAGCTTTGCTTGCTTGATCCTAGGTCCATGGTGTGCATATGAAGAAGAAGACCCTAAATCACCAATTAAGGGGTGATTAAAGGCCTACCAAGTAGCCATTGACTTTAGGGAAGAGATTTTGTCAGTGCAGGGTATCAAATCACGAATCCAGGAGATCCACCTGACGGGAGACAGACCGAACAGTACCCAGTAGGAAGCCAGGCGCGCGCCTCCCCAACATTACCGCAAAAATGCGGCCTTGGCCGCGTTTCCGCGGCAATACGAGCTCGCGCGCGCCCAGGCTTTGGACCATGGGTCACCCCACTGATGTCATTTCCCCTGGTGCCTATAAATACCCCCCCAGAGGTCTTCAGTTGGAGATATCCAGAGTTTAGAGTTATATTGTTACTTTGTTTCTAGGATTTGTAGTTGTTGTAGTTCTTTCTTCTTCTAGTTCTAGTTTAGCCATTAGAGTGAAAGAGAAAGAGTGTGTATGTGTTGTATTTGAAGGTGACAAGCTAATACAAGTAACTACTTCTCTTTCTTCTTTCCATTTACTTGTCTTTCCCATTTACTTTTATATCCTTATTGTAGTGTAACTTCCTTCCTCTTCACTTCTTTCTTTTACTTTCTTGTAGTGTAACTCTCTTTCCCTTTGCCCCTTTTCTTTTGTTGCTTCTTTTACTACCATGTCTAACTAACTCTTCCATAGCATGGCTAACTAACTACTAACCCACTAATCTCTAACTCTTGATTAACAACCCAAATGAGTCAATAGTGTCAAATAAGCCTTGTGCAAACGAGAGTTATGACATCTTAAGATGAGGGTTCTAACTCTAACTTACCTACAAGTATTTACTTTCTTATATTTCATTCTTAATGGGTTTATGATGATCTATGAGTTGTTTACTTTACTTGTTATTATAAGTTAGAGATTTTTCCTTTTAACTTTGTCGATACCATTAGTGCACTTGTGTCTTCCCTTACTCTCGCCTTCTATTGGATCTTGATAAGGGAATGTCCGAGTTTTTGCCGTGTAAAGCTAAGTTATAGGAAGAACTTTCACTCGATTTGCACGTGAATAGTTCCTATGCATAAGGGTTATGCTTGCTTATGATCCATCGTGAGGCTACATCTTCAAGAAGTTAGGAATTAGTGGGAGCAATTAGTAGAAAGTTAGCCATGCGCTTTTACCATCTAGAAAAATCACTTTTACAACCACCAAATAATTTTAAAATAATTTTTGAAACCAACTTGTTTTCAATTTTCAATTCTTTATTTTGAAACAAAGAACTTGCTCTTTTTCTTGAACAAAGAAGCCGCATCAAGCTTTCATCGCTCTCCCTTCTTGTGGATACGACCCGTATAGCCACTTTGGTACTACGGAAGAATCGCAAAAGTAGTAACATCGACCCACACTCTTTTCACTTATTCTTGTACTTGCTTTTTGCCAATCAAATTTTGACGCCGTTGCCGGGGAGGGAACGACTTTATTGTTCAATACTAAAGATTGTTCTTTGTTCTTGTGTGTAGGAGAAGTACCATTGAGCTCACTATCACAGAAAGCGAAAGTGGTAGCCAAGGACGTTGCACGAGGATTTATTTGCCCTCGGAAAACTTCGTTTAAAAGCGAGTTTCTCTTATTGAACTACTAACAAACTCGTTTGCAGGGTTGCCGAAAGCCGCTAAAAAAATTGCTTTCTAAATTTTTTAGTTCCATTGAATGCTTCACCCTATACACGTGTAATAAACTCAACAGAGATTCACTTGTTGCTTAATTGAAATTTAGATTAGACTTTTGCATTTAGGGCACGTGTCTATTTTAATTCATTTCAATTTCTATTGAAGAGTGCTGGAGAAAATGTACGTGTGCATTCATATAGAATAGGACTAACATTTTGGAGTGATTTATCGCTTTGAGTGTTACCTTGTTGTGAATAAATTGTACACTTGCACAATTGACTTTAAGGGCAAAACCCAAAAAAGCAAGATAAGCTAGGGATTTCATCACCCTTCCTTAGCCTAAAAACCATCTCCAAGTGCACTCACACTTTCCCAAGCCTTAACTAAAATTCAATAGACGTTGGCCCTAGGGATATCTCGGACTCACTAAGAGATTAACCGAGGTTGGAAATTATAAGAACTATACTCTTACAAAATCGGTGTCTAAGGAAAGTGGATTGAGAGGCAAAGCCTCAAAAGCTCCGTGATTTGGCATAATTAGGCCCGTGGCTCACGCCCGGATACCTCCCCCCGAGTTTTGCTCTTTCTTGGCCGATTAGCTTATAGTGAGTTCCTGCAACAATCTTCCCCAGAAAATCGACAAGTTAGGGGTCGTCTAGGTCCAGGTACCTTAGACTAAGACTTGATGGTTGTTTTTCTTTCTTTTGTTTGTTTTTTATTCTTTTTGATTGTTTGTTGTCTTCACGTTGTTTGTGGTGTGCTGCATGCAAAAGTGGGTGAGAGATCCTGCAACTTTCAAATTAACAAGAAACACTTCTCTACCCTTGCATCTAGAGTCGGTGATGGCATCACTTCAGGATAGATTTTACCCGATCAGAACCTCATTACCATCTTGTATAAAACTGCTTGAGGCAAATGGAAATAACTTTGAATTAAAGCCTCAATTCATCAACACTCTCTCAAAGTTTCATGGTTTAGAATCGAGGATGCATACTTCTTTGTTAAGAAATTTGAAGAAGTGTGCCTCATGATGCGTATACCCCAGCTAGGAGATGATACCGTTAGATTACGTTTCATTCCTTTCCCTAAAGGACCTAGCAAAGAAATGATTGTACAGGTCACTACGTGGGACGATTTCGTCAAGGCTTTCTTGAAGAAATTCTACCCAATTCACAAAACTGCCCTCATTAGAAAGAATATCATGCAGTTCAGATAAGAACCGAGCGAACTATTTTGGAGATACTTTGAGCGATTCAAAGATCTCCTAACTCGGTGCCCTCATCAAGGTATGGAGAAATGGCGTCAGTGCCAGATTCTCTCCGATGGTCTAGACTATCAGACAAAAACCCTTTTAGAAATCATGTGTCAAGGAGGGTTCTAGCAAAAGGATGAGAAGCAGGGTTGGGACTTATTTGAGGATTTAGTTGAAAAAACCCTGCAATGGGAGCTAGCCTAGGAAAAACCAAGGAATTCACAATCTATAGCTTCAAAAGGAGGGCTCCTCTCTCTAAAATCATCCATAACTGCAGAAGCCAAGATTACAACCCTAATGAGGAGAGTAGAAGCTCTAGAGATGAAAGAGCCAGCCAATGTCAACCAAATCAACCCACTACCAATTCACAATCTGGGTTGTTCAGTACATACTGCCAGGCACCAAACCATGTCTTTGAAGAGTGCCCTATTTTCCATGCCCAGCAAGTACCACTGGAACACCTGAATGCGGCTTACTCACGGTCGCCTCACAATCCCTACTCACAAACATACAATCCAGGTTAGAGGAATCACCCAAATTTCTCCTGGGCCCAGAACAATCCTCCTAGGCCTAATTTCTCCAACAATTTTCACCATCCCAGTCCTCCACCAAATTTCCCCAGTCAAGCTCCATCTCCCTCCTCCCAAAGTTCCCTAATGGAAAAGAAGTTCAGTAAATTGGAGGAGAGCATGAAAGTTTTTATGAAGTCCCAAACCGCTTTTATGCAAAACTAAGAACAAACGCTGAACAATCGTTCACAGGCTATATCGAGATTGAAAATGCAGATGAGCTAATTAGCTAGCTCCCTAAGTGAAAGACCAAAGGGTACTTTACCTAGTCAGCCGCTAGTTAACCCAAAAACCTCCAATCAAGCATATGAAATTCAGGATCCATCGATCAATCAGTGCAATATTGTTCACACACTTCGATCTGGAAAGAAGGTAGACAACCAGGTTTACCAACAGAAAAGTCCAGTCCATCCTGATCCTATTCTAGCCTCCACCTCTGCTAGTTTCTCCCAAACTGTTCCTCAAACATTTGACGAAGACAAAGCTGCTGAACAAGTTCATAAGCCTATAGCACCTTTTCCTAATAGGCTTAGGAACAACAATAAGAATATGCACATGGAGAAGATGCTAGAGATGTTCAACCAGGTTAACTTGAATGTGCCTCTTCTTGACGCTATCTAACAAGTCCCAGCTTATGCCAAATTTTTTAAGGATATGTGTACAAAGAAGAGAAAGACAAATGTGCCCAAGAAAGTATTCTTGGCAACCAATATAAGCGAAATTATGTCTGGTCCCATCCCGGTGAACTACAAAGATCCCGGATGTCCCACAATTTCCTGCACCATAGGACAGACCAAAATTACCAGAGCACTCCTTAACCTGGGAGTAAGGATCAACTTGTTACCTCTCTCAGTATACCAGCAACTTGGGTTGGGCGAGCTGAGCCCAACCCGAGTCATCATTCAGTTAGCTGACCGCTCTGTGAAAATCCTCAATGGAGAAATCACAGATGTCCTCATTCGGGTCGGGGATTTCATCTACCCCGTTGATTTCATTGTGCTTGAGACCCAACCTGTATCAAATCCGAGGTCTCAAACTCTGGTCATCTTAGAGCACTCTTTCCTTGCTACAGCCAATGTCATAATCAACTGTAGGAATGGTTCCATGCGATAACCTTTGGAGACATGACGAAGGAAGTCAATGTCTTCATCTCGGAAGACAACCAAGGGATATCAATGATCAAACATTTGAGGTCAATTTCATTGAAAATATGACCAGTGAGCAGAGTTTGGTCTGGAGACTGAGGATTTTAATCTAGACCAGATTGTAGATTCAGCAGTGGATTGGGCGTCAAGCCCAAGTGTACCTCATCATAGGATTGAAAGTCCGGAGATTGCCTCTAATGAAGCAACACCTTCCCTAGAGCTAAAAGTCTTACCTGAACACCTCAAGTACGCCTACCTGGGCAGAAAGGACACCTTGCCAGTCATCATAGCATCCCACTTGACTGGGCAACAAGAGGATAGCTTAATGTCTATTCTGAAAAGACATAGGGAAGTCATTGGATGGACGATGAAGGATATCAAAGGGATAAGTCTAGCCATAGTGCAACATAGAACCCATTTGACTGATGAAGCAACCCCCAAGAGGGACCCACAACACAGGCTTAACCCACTCATGCAAGAGGCAGTTAAAGTGAAAATTTTGAAACTATTAGATAATGGGATCAATTATCCCATTTCTGATAGCCAATGGGTGAGCCTGTTCATGCGATCCTAAAGAAGTTGGCTTTACGGTGGTTGAAAATGAGCAAAAAGAGTTGATGCAGACAAGACTGCCTAACAAGGTTCGTGTCTGTATCAACTATAGAAAGTTGAATGCAGCCACTCGAAAAGACCACTTCCCGTTACCTATCATCGACCAAATGCTAGAACGATTGGCTGGACATGAGTACTATTACTTCCTAGATGGGTACTAGGGATATAATCAAATCCCTATTGCTGCAGAAGACCAAGAAAAGACCACGTTTACCTGCCCATTTGGAACCTTTGCTTACCGACGCATGCTCTTTGGATTGTGCAATGCTCCCGCAACATTCCAACGGTACATGCTTAGTCTTTTTTTTTACATGAATGAACGTTTTCTTGAGGTTTTCATGGATGACTTCTCCATCGACGGAGATTCATTTGATCAGTGTCTTCATCACCTAGAGTTAGTGCTACAAAGATGCAAGGAGAAGAACCTAACTCTAAACTGGGAGAAATGTCACTTCATGGTGAGACAGGGGATTGTCTTAGGCCATAGATTTCTAAGAGAGGCATTGAAGTGGACAAGGCTAAAGTAGAAGTGATTGCTAAGCTTCCACCACCCAAAAGCGTTAAGGACATTAGATCCTTTCTAGGGTATGCTGGGTTCTACCGACGGTTCATTAAGGATTTTAGTAAAATAGCTAGGCCCTTAACCAACCTGCTCGCTAAGGACGTGCCCTTTGATTTTAACGATGAATGTTTCAAGTCATGGGGGAAGCTTAAGTAAGAACTTATTTCTGCGCCTATTATTTTTGCTCCTAAATGGGCCCAACCGTTCGAAAACATGTGCGATGCCTCTGATTTTGTTATTGACGCTGTTCTAGGACAGCGCATCGACAATAGGCAGCACGTGATTTATTACTTAAGTAGGACCTTGAATGACGCCCAACAAAACTATACAACAACTGAGAAGGAGTTCATGGCCATTGTCTTTGCGTTAAAGAAGTTCTGGCCCTACTTGTTAGGATTGAAGACGGTGATTTTTACGGATCATTCAGCTCTGAAATACCTCATGACCAAGAAGGAAGCAAAAGCCCGATTGATTCGGTGGATCCTTTTGCTTCAAGAATTTGACTTGGAAATCTAGGATAAACGAGATATAGAGAATATGGTCGCTGATCATCTCTCACGAATTCCGAACGCACCGATCATACAAGCTCCGATCAACGAGGATTTCCCAGACGAGCACATCCTGGCCATTCTCAAGGAACCCTGGTATGCGGACATTGCTAATTACCTGGCCACTGGATAATTACCTGCTGACTGGACAAAGCAAGACCAATACCGCTTCTTTTTCCAAGTATGGTACTTCTTCTGGGAAGAACCTTATCTTTTTAAATATTATCCCGACCAAATTATTAGACGATGCATACCAGAGGAGGAACAGAGGAGTGTGCTCAGCTTTTGTCATGACCTTGCATGCGGAGGACACTTCGGTCCCCGCAAGACTACAGAGAAGGTTCTACAAAGTGGGTTTTACTGGCCCACTTTGTTCAAAGACTCATACCATTTTTGCAAGTCATGCGCAAATTGTTAGAAAATTGGGAAAATTTCAAGAAGAGACATGATGCCCCTAAACCCAATCCTGAAAGTTAAAATTTTTGATGTTTGGGGTATCGACTTCATAGGGCCATTCCCTAATTCCTTTGGTAACCAGCTTATTTTGGTTGCTGTAGATTATGTCTCTAAATGGGTTGAAGCTGTGCCAACTAAGACCAATGACAACACAGTGGTTGTCAATTTTCTCAAAGAGAACATCTTCTCCCGATTGGCACCCCTAGAGCGATAATTAGTGATAATGGATTGCATTTCTACAACAGAGCTTTTAAAGCTCTGATGCGGAAATATTCCATCAATCACAAGTTGTCTACTCTATATCATCCCCAGACAAATGGGCAGGTCGAAGTCACCAATCGACAGATCAAGCTCATTCTAGAAAAGACTGTCGGACAAAACTGAAAGGATTGGTCGGTCAAACTTGTTTGGTGGGAGAAAGTTTCTTGTAAAATTTTCTTGAATCAAATGAAAGATTACAGTGGATTAATACTCCGACTACAAGGGAGGGAAGATGTTTAGACTTGAATCTCCCCTTTATTTAGTGCTGGGTTCTTGATATGGCGGTGGAAAGTGAATCTTATTTTTCGTTGACCAGGTGAAGTCAGGACCTCTTGGGAATCCTCTCTTTGGATAGCAGATGGAGTAACACAGCTCCTGTCGACCAGGAATCTCAAAGAGATTGTAGGCAAAGATTAACTTGTACACAGCAAGTTATTCAAAGAGTTAAACTCTCTCTTTCTTTTTCGGTGGAAGTCTTGGTGCTTCTACAGCTCACAAGCAAATTCTTCTCCAAGAGTTATCTGATCAACCGACCCCTTCTCCATAGCAACGGGGCTATTTATAGAGGTTTCAGGGGTGAACGCTCCCCCTAAAACGCTCCATAATGGGGGTTAACCTCCTCATTATGTGGGCGGTAATTGACCCAATAACGAGGGTAGTTATAACTGAGACGCGGGTTTCGACCCTCGTGCTTTGGTGCTGCAGTGATGCAGAGATGCGGGTTTCGACCCTTGCGTTTTAATACTGCAGTAATGCTGAGACGCGGGTTTTGACCCTCGCGTCTTGATGCTACAGTGAACGCGGAATGCGGGTTTCGATCCTCGCGCCTTGATGCTGTATTGAATGCAGGTTTCGACCCTCTCGTCTTGATGCTGGTGTGATGGCTATAATTAGCCCTGCGTCTAGAGTTTGGACTCTGCTTTTTGATGACTTGTCTTTTAGTGATTTTTAGACAGCCTAAAGGAACCCCCTCCAAAGTTTTCAATATTCCGCGGTTAACTGGGACGGATTTGAAATACTTTAGACTCTGGTTGAGTTCATACTTCTCATGATTGGACTGACAATCATTTGAGATGCTCTGAGCTTGATCCTGTCTGGAATATGGTCTTCGTGAGTGTACTGTGAAACCCTTTGAAGCCGCCAGAAATGATCGTAGCGAGTATCCAGATACGCAGTCTAGACCTCCCCAGTGCTATGAGTTTGTTGTTGGTGTACTTTGAACCAGGGATAAACAGTCATCTGCTTGTGCCAGTGTACTGTTGAACTGAATTGTGGAAGCAAGGACTGAATGCAAGTCCTATAGACGCAGGGGTCATGTTGCCTTAAAGACGCAGTCCTCACTTGGAGTGAGGACGCATCATTAGTTTACTGCAGAAACGCGGCTCTTGTAGGGATGTGTCTTTTGAGATGAAGACGCAGCTTTCGCTCTATGAACTAGGCGCGACTTTAGCCTTGCTGAAGAGGCGCGACTTTTAGAGGAACGCTGTTTTTCGTTGAACACAAATCCGTATTGTGGGCGAGTGGCCACATGTCTGGCAGAATTGAAGGGACATCTTTCCTTTGGCACGCGAATTTTGCGCTGCATTTAATATGCACGTCATGCGTCAGACGGGGATTAGGCCTCGAGCCAAGCGCCGCGTATCTCTGGGGATTTCTGTGCCTATAAAAGACAACAGTCTTTCAAGAGTCATCATTAGACTCTTATTCTTCGCCGAGCTTTTTTAGGGTTAAGAAAAAGCTCAAAGCTTTTTTCCATTTTCACCACCTTCAACAGTGATTTCACGGTCGAAATGGCACCCAAGACCAAATCTTCTTCCTCGTTTTCGAGCGCCGTCGCTCCGAAGACTCCAATGGGTGGTTCCTCCATGCAGGAGGCCCCTATTTTAGGTAGTAAAACCATCTGATTTGGTTTTCGCCATTGAAGGGGCTTATAGAGTTCTTTTAACTCTTAAATCCCTTTTGAATGTGAACAACCAACGCGGGCTCATGCCCGTGTTTGATCTTCAGGTGTGGTTCTTAAGTTGATAGACAAGACGCAGGTTTGACGACCTCTGCATCTTTCCTTTATCAACTTGAGTCTGTATCTGTTTGTTGAACGCAGAGCCTCATTGAGCCTTGCGTTTCGGACTCAATGCTCAGAATATTTCTAAGTGGAGAGTTCAGACGCAGACTTCTTAAGATTCTTGCATCTTGTAAGATCAGACGAAAGTTTTAATGAATCTCGCGTCTGAGTCCGATATTAGAAATTTTTCTAAATCTTGGATTTTGAAGTGCGGGCTTCATGCAAGCCTCGCGTTCTTTGAGTCTGGACGTAGATTTTGATGATCTCCGCATCTGAATTCATTCCTGCGTTTGAGATTCAAACACTTAGCCATTTTCTTTCAGATTTCTGATCAAGTGTTGTTCTCTTTGCAGTACGATACTCCTCCAACCCTTTGTCCAAAAAGTGCCACTTTGGGCACATAGGCGGTGCTGATCGTAATCTAACCTTCGTGCTTCAGAGAACTACTTATGTGACTACTGGTAAGTTGAAGGAGCGAAAGGAGAAGATCTCCAAGGCCAGTATGGTGACCCTCCAGGAGATTATCTCTGATGGACTGTTTGAGACGGATTCTCGCACTCCATTACGGAAGCCTGTCTTCTTCTTTAGTGATGACATTGACGAGGATGATAGGATTTTGCACGACGGAGATTATAAGTGGATCCGTCAGATAGGGGATAGGAAGTTGTAACGCCCCGATCCGGCGGGTACGGAGACGTTACTGCGACGTATATACGCAGGTCAGAAATACCCTCACGTATATACGCTAAGCATCAGTACAGACAAGAATCAGAATACGGAAACACGTGGCATATATCCATATACATTCCAACATAAGGATTACAAAGTTGTCACAGAGCGTGATATATCGGTACATGTACATTATATCACAGCCAAGTACAAAAGTACAATTTATAATTTGTACAGCAAAAGGTGCTCACGGGCTGAAGAAGAAGATCCCCGAGCTAGCAGGAAGGATCAGGAATAGAAGGAGCTAGGACAAGTCAGCCTGCTCCGAGAGATAGGCTTGATCTTCAGTGGAGGGCTCCTCGTCAATCCAAGCTTCAGAACCTGAACATGTAAGTTCAGGGGAGTCAGAAACTCCCTAACGAATATGTAGGTGAAAGCCAAGTGTCATGTAAAGATAAGTACATGCATGTGTTGATATGATCAAATAGTATTAAGCATCAAAACTGTGTTGAGTGTACATGTACGGTAAGCATGAAATGGAGGCATAAAGTGAAAGTAATAAGGCCTGAATAAAGGATGGGATGTTACAGAAGTTCTTTCTTCCCAATATGGAGAGGATACATCCCATGTCTTATCTTCAGCACATGTCTGTTCACCGTGCGATGGATTGAGATCTTTCCCGATTTGTCTCCGGTGTCTCTCTTGGCAGACTAGGTGCCAAAGAAATACACTCTGCCAGCCATGGAAAAGAGGTCTTTGGTTTATTCCCCAGATTGGTCAGGTCTGAATATCCGAGAGGGAAAACCCCCAGCTTGGCACCACCTTCATCAATCAGTTCATGAAAGTGAGGGGTCACTTTCCCGTCGACTTTTGTCCACTTGGGTGGGTTCATTCTTCCAATAGATCCTGGTGGGGTAGGATGGTTGGATTTGTCCCTGTCGAACTTGGAGCTCTGCTGCAATAGGTGGGGTTGTACCACTCGGTCAGGGCTGTGCAGTACGGCCTCCCGCAAAGTTCTCATAATTTCTATGGCATCCTGGAGCACTATAATCCTTTGACGGGCATATTTTTTACTCCAGTCGGAGAGATGGGGCTCGCTCTTCATGAGCTGTATGAAGTCTCGGGGCTTGTTATGGGAGATGCCCACGTTCCGACTTCTGAAGAACTTCATCTCTTAAAGAAGGAGAACTCTCAAGTATACGAGACATACTGGGAAGTATTGTGTCACTTCCACATCTGCGGGCAAATAACCTCCTGGAGAACCAGGGGTGTTAAGAAGATGTCCTAGGCGAGTTACCTATTCAATGGTATGAATGAGAAGGACAGCCCAGTGACCAGCCTGGCTCCTAGCACTGATGAAGAAATTGCTGAGAGGATCAATGCCTCTGGAGCTCTTACACCATGGAGTCAAATGAGGATACTTTCAAACCTGATACAGTTTTTGAAAGTTTTCATCATCTGGCCTGAGTTCTCATTTCTGACCGGCGCTGTTGGCGGGCTTCCTTATGCTATGGCTGAAGTGTTGTGTGGTGCCAACACTGCCATATGAAGTAATTGTCGCCGATGTGGTGTACCCGGTGGTTTTGCTTGCCGACGGAAAGTCTATTTCCAGCAATGGTGGCTGGAATTCAAAGTGGATTTGGGCTCTGATTAAAAGCCTGTGCCAAGTGGAGGCCATTGTCGACTCTAAGGGCAGGCCAGAAGTTGATTCGGAGGGAAGGCCGAGAGTAAAGACCTAACCCCAGGATCGAGCTTCCATATACGTACTTGATGGCTTGGTATG
The DNA here is from genome assembly GCA_038442645.1 of Agave tequilana. NCBI lineage: Eukaryota > Viridiplantae > Streptophyta > Magnoliopsida > Asparagales > Asparagaceae > Agave > Agave tequilana. Next base: position 33,515 of record JAVJIF010026994.1, on the reverse strand, counting down.
TTATGCACTGCCCTTCGCTGATGACGGTGGTGCCTCTGTCTGCGGGGTTTGTCCCTTTTATGCAGAAGCTGGAGACTTCGAGCTGGTCTAACTATTATATGTTCTACGTTCGGAAATGTATTGTGAACGCTTCGAACTATCAGCTCGACCGTTGCTTCCCCGAGATTGCTGATGCATCTTACCGGGATAAATTCGCTGACCTTGCGGGACCAGATGATTTCACAAGGCTGCCATCGGGAGTCTTTTGGTGGCTGATTTATATTCGGCCCGGGTATCTACTCTTCCGGCAAGGGAATTCACGTACGATCGAGCCTTACATGCCGAGTCATTTTGCTCGACAGTTCGGCTATGATCAATTATATATCGGCAACCCCAATGCCAATCTCTCCTTCAGTGGGAATTTATTTGAGGGTGCTCGGGCATGGTACTACAGTGTGGCTGGAGGGACAAAGGCCGTTTTCAGCTTGCCTCACAAGATGCCCAATTGTTATACTAGCCTCAGCTTCTGTACTTGGTAATCCCTGTTAGTAAAATGCTTGGTTTCAGAATAAATATCTCGTGCATTAAGAGCATCAAAGTGTCTTATAAGGACAAATTGGAGTCCAACAAACGCATGCGAGGTATGGACGAATATCAAGCAGCCGAGAAGGAAACAGGAAGGAAAAGGGACGGACAGACAGCACCCAAGGAGCAGCCCATTAAAAAGAGTCAGCAGGCTATGTCCAAACGTTCCCACGGCTCTGCTTCTAAGGATGAGCCTATCCCAAAGAAGGCTATGAGGGAATCGGAGGCTGAAGCTTCAATGCGCGAGGTTGTTCCTTCTGGTGTTGAGGAGCAGAGGGAGGAAGAGGAAGATGAAGAGATCCCCCTTCTTCGTCCTCGCAGTCTACGCAGCAGGGGCCCCATGATCTTGAAAGAAGGGAAACTTGCAGGTGAACCCACCATGGCTGAAGAGGCCGAGCGACCCGAAGTTGACTTGGTAGGGAGGGATGACGTTGAGATCCCGGCGGTCTCAACTCAGCCTGGGCCTTCATCAGTTCATCAGAGAAAGGTTGAGATGCAACAGCCTAGGTCTCCCAGTGTATTGATGCCCACTTCACCGGTTGTTGATCCCAGCCCTACTACTAGGGTACTCAGTAGTAAAGCCTCGATTGCTGAGCCCGCTTGTGTTGAACTATCATCTTCATCGTCCGAAGAACATGGGTATTATTCTGGCGAAGAAGTTGATTTCGGCGACGAACCCACTCTTCCTGATACGAGCAAATTTTCGCATATTTCAGAGGAAGAGATACAAGGATGCGACCCTGTGACGGCTTCACCAATAGCAATAATTGCTGCTACCGAAGGTACTTTTCTTGTTTTCTTGAACCGTCTCCTTCTCAAGTTAGGGAAGGGTTCTGACATTTACTTTTAATTTTCAGTGCTGGCTGTCGACAGTGAAGCCACAACCTCCTCTCATATCGAAGAGATGATTCAAGAGCTTGCCCAGCAAGAGGGCCCTGAGGCTCCTATTACCGGGATGCCTCAAGAAAGTGCGACCGTCGGGGTCAGGGAGGCCTCAACCCCACACAACCTATCCAGGAATTCACCATCTTCAGATCCTCAACTTGGTAAGAGAATACTGACGTGTTGAATATTCTCCTTTTTATTGTCATTACTGACGTTTTAATGGTTTGCAGAGAGCGCTGGGGTAGCTCAAGTAGAGAATCCTGTGGCAAGCATTGACGCAGAAGGTAGCACAGTTCAAACCTCGACCGGGGAACCAGATGTCGCAAGGTTTGCTGGTACTCCTATCGCAGTGGAGGCCGCTACGACAATAACCGTCCCGGAGGTATCAGTGACTATCTCAGTACCTGACGAACCTATTGTCGGCCTCACTCCTGCGTAAGATGAACCGATTCCCGTCTCTCACACTGTCATGGAAAGGGGGTCCGGGAGTACATCAGCAGAGTTCTCTCCAGTTAATGACATCATGAAAGAGCTAGTACGTCAAATGGTGTAGCAATTTTTTACTTTCATGAGATCTTGTATTGACCTCATCCTTTCTGGGGGCAGCTCTTTCGAGTTTGCCCGAATACTTCTCAAAAATCAGATCGAGAACATTGGTCATACTAGGAGTCCTTCGCAAGCTAGGGCATGCCTGATGCTAGTGGAGCAGCTGGGAAGCCATCTGAGAGAGCTCAAGTCCCTGGAGAATGCTGGCTTAGTGGACGAGGCTCAGACAACTCTGAGTAAGCTTTTCGCCGCTCAAGAACATGAGCGAAAGGAGATGGAGGAACAAATAGCTGAAGAGACTCGCCATCTCCAACATTCCAGGCTGACCACCAAAGGCTGATTGGCGATTTCAAGGAATCTAAAATTGTCATAATGAGTACAAAGCAGGTTATTGCCACTGCTCGAGCTACCATTACCAGGGCACAAGCCTTGATCGAAACCAATGAGCAGAAGCTTGTCGCTGCTAGAAAAAGGCTGGAGGAGCTGAACACTGCCAGGATACAGGCTGAAGAAAATCTCTCTGCTCATTCCTCCAGATTAGAGTCTCTTCAAGCGCAACTGGCTGCGAAGAGATTTTTGTCTGAGGAGGAGTTGCGGGTCCAAGCTCTGATGGAGGCTGAAAGGGCACGTCAGCACGAGATGCACCGTCTCCGAGAACAAATCCGTTCTTTGGCGAAGTAAGGTTATTAGCCTTCTTGTCCTTTTTGTATTTGTTCACCCTTTTTTTTAACACTCTATTTGTCAAGAGTGTCTGCATTACTTTTACAATTTTTGAATCAAATAATAAAAGTCTTCGAAATTTTGCTCCATCTTCATCTTTTCAAGTTTTTTACTTGCTGTGGATGAACTCAATTTTCATAACCATAGTCTTTGACTGTTTGCAAAACGTAGTCTTTAGTCGGCCATGAATAATAAACTTAGGCTGAACTGAGTTCTTGAGCGAGACGCGGCTTTCATTCATAGTGGAGATGCGATTCTGGGAGACGTGACTTTGACTCATTAATGAAGACGTCGTTCAGGCTTATCAAGGAAGACGCACGAGTCTTTGATAAGATGCAACTCTGGCTTAAAGATAAAAAGGCATTATTCTGAGATGCGAATTTGCGTTCTTCAATAAAGGGGACGCGACCCTTTATTCTGTCAGGATGCAATGGAGGCGCGATCTTAGTCTCCTCAAAAACTGATGCATGGATCTCAGATAATTGATGGGGACACGGTACTGGCTCAATAGAGACGCGTCTCTGGACCTTGATAAGGCGCAAACTCAGGCTGTATTGAGTTTATGATAAAGACACGACTGTCATCTCGCAATGTAGACGCAGTTCTGGGCTTTTCGAGAATGACATAGGCCTTCTCTGGTCGCTGAGGACGCAAGCTTCAGAACGCAGCTTTCAAGTTGATGCGGACTCAAGAAGCAATCTCTAAATGGATCCAATTCGCTGAGGAGACGCGGCTCTGAATCACTCTCAGAGACGCGATCGCGGATCTCTTAGCAGAAATGAAAAGAACGCAGCCTTCGGGTTTATAAAGGACGCGGGTTTTAGGACGCGACCTTTGAGTCTGCACTTGACGCAACCTCCCAAGTGTCACATGCAACCCGTCTTAAAGATCTGGTTGAACCTTTAAATGCTAAGTCAGCGTTGACGATTGGGGACCTGTGTCCTTCAATGTTTCCCGAAGCGGCAGTCCACGCGTCAGCTCTTTATTGGGCTTTGACGTTAAATCTCTAAATGCCAAGTCAGCGTTGATGATTGGGGACTTGTGTCCTCGATGTTTCCCGAAGCGGCAATCCACGCATCAGCTCTTTATTGGACTTTGACGTTCGTGCGAGAATTAAGGCCGATGGCTCTGATTTTTACGCCATTAATTACAGGTCTTATGGGTTGCCTATAAATAGGCCTCGCCCCCTTAACAGTCAATTGCTTAGACTATTTTTCCTTAAGAGCAGGCGCTCTGAGGGTCTTCATCTTGACTTAATCTTCTTCCTTCAATGGGATGTACCCCCATGGACAGCGAAGACTCAAAACTTTCATGCTTTTCTTTAATCTTTCCTGAAGATTATCGCTGTCAAGTGATTTCAAGATCAAAAAGCATCCCTCTGAGTACCTTTTATATCCGCGCCTTGATGCAGAAAGTTCAACCTCTAGAGGGTTCTTCTGTGGGTAGGAATTAATTGTCACCATGAAATACTCAGCCCAACTGAGTTTCGGTTTTGCTATCCCTTGAAGAGATTCACTCTCTTGACCTTCTCTTGAAGCCTGACTGGTGCGTCCATTATTTGGAAGTCGCGCCTTTTAGACTTCTTGATGAAGCGCGAGTTGATTGAGTCTGAACTCTAACTCAAAATCCCCTGGACGCAAGTGTGATGAACTTTGTATCTGGACTGTGAGACGCGAGCTTACGTTTGGGGTTGTTGACTTAAAAGAATTTTAATCCTGGCCGAGGGCTTCAGACTTGGATGTAGCAACCCTTGTTTCTCGAACAAGGATGTAGCAACTTTCACGTCTGGTTCTCTTTGCGTCTCATATTTTAGACGCGGGTCTAAAACTAGACCGCGTTCAGATCTGTGTGTATCTGAAGTCCACAACTTCAATAGCGTCTGTTTTTGTCGTAACAAAATTTTGACTTTCTGCGCGGATCATCCCTGCGTCTGAAGTTTACAGCTATAGTCGTGTCTGTTCTTTAATCTTTCTATTTCAGAATTCTAACATTCTGGTTTTTACTTCCCGCAGGTAGCCTTAATCAGCCTTTCGCATATTCGCTGGGCCCTTGGGAGAATATATCGGCCAGCGAACTCGTTCGATGGTCGAGCACTGGAGGAGAAGTCAAGGCTCCTGTTTATGGGAGACGAGGATTTGTGCGACTGATGACATCCGTCAAGACCTCATTGGACATGATGCACCGGCAATGCCCCGGGTTTATCATGGTCACAGTAGGTACGGTGGCGGGTATGGTCCTCTTGCAGGTCACGGGAAAGAGGATGTCACCTGTAAGGTCTCGGATTCTCCCTTCACCAATCTTACCCCAGAAGTGACATCGACGAAAAATCCATGTTCATTGAATGACTTTTTGGTGGTAGAGATGTTCATCAACGAAGGATCATGGCCTACACCAGTTGGTCGGGTGGAATCAGAAGGTTCTGCTGCAAAGAAACACCATTGTTCTTGGTCAACGATGGACTCCTTTGATGTTTACGTCATGCATTATGATGTAATCAGCATCCGATCGTCACAATAGTGCTCAGCCCTTCTTTGGCGCTCTTCCAAACATTTTGTATTTGGAGTGGTGAGAATGCTTCAGGGAGTGAGTGCAACCTTTTACTGAGAGAGGGAATTCTTTGTACTCCTGTATTGTAACACTCAATCTTATTATATAAGAGAGCGTCTTGTATCACTTTCATGTATCTGAATATAAATAAAAGCGACACTTTTTCCTTGTCTTCTTCTATTATCTTAAATTCCTTTTTTGCATTGAAATCAGATGAATAGAAGTAAAGGATCTTTGACTTGTTAAAAATATAATAATAATCCTAACGAGTCAAAGTTTGTAGAAAAATCCTATTTCAGGAAATTCATCAATGCTGTCAGAGGTGTGATATTAACTTGACAGAAGTGAGATAATTCTTGTGGACCTGCCAATCTATAAATGAGAATGACAAGTAGAATTTGTACCCACAGGGAGGATGAGTTTTCATCAGAGGTTTGGAATTAACTTGACTAAGACCCAGCTGGGGATTTAGTAAAAAAACTGTTAACGGTATAATGTTAACCTAACAATATTTTTTAAGTTGACTTATTACTCTATTGACGAGAATAACAAGTGAGACTAGACTCGCGGGGAATTTAGGAGGACTTTTTCCGTTAGAGGTGTGATATTAACTTAACGGGTTGAATATAGTCTTGTCAAAAGTGTAATGTTAACTTGACAAGGGTGTGAGTCAGAGGTGTAATATTAACTTAACTCAAGAGTGTTCCAGCTTTATTTGGGAAAACTGAAAGTATCACTGTCATAGGTGTAATGTTTAACTTGACAGTGAGGGTAATGCTAGAGGTGTAATTTTGAACTTGGCATTGGTCATCTTGACTTCGACAAGGAAGTCCGAGGGAAAGTCATTGCCATAGGTGTATTGTTGAACTTAGCAATGACCTGGACGCTAGAGGTGTAATGTTAAACTTAGCATCACTCATTTCAGCTTCGATATGGAAGTCTGAGGGAAAATGACTGTCAGAGGTTTAATATTGAACTTGGCAGCAACTTAATCACTGTTAGAAGTGTAATGTTAAACTTAACAGTAATTTGTCAGAGGTATGGTATTAACTTGACAAAATTGGCTCGTGATGGGAGCAATTTGGGGACCTGTCATTCTACTAATGAGAATTGACAAGTAGAATTTGAAATGTCAGAGGTGTAATTTTAACTTGACAGTGATTGATTTGCGATATAAGCAATTTTGAAGACTTATCATTCCATTGATGAGAATTGACAAGTGAAGTTAGAAGTGTCAGAGGTGTAGTGTTAACTTGACAAATCGGAAGACTTGCTACTTCATATAGAGTTGGGACAAGTAAGGTCTGTACTTACTAGGGAGTACTGAGATTTTTCATTGCTAGAGGTATAATGTTAACGTAGAAATGACTGTATTTCGGGGACCTACCATTCTGTATATGAGAATTGGTAAGGGATTTTGGAGGAGGGAGTGGGACCAAGTCCACTTAGGATTTTTAGCAAACCCTCAGCTATCAATGGATTTGGTGTGCCTTTATCAACTACTGTTTGAGTTGGGCTAGCCATGCTATTCCCCTCAGCATGATGAGTTGTCGAAGACTTATGTTGGTCTTAGAAGCCAACATTTTCCTCTGTCCTTAGCCGTCGGAGGCGTCAGACGTTAATGAAGAGAGCAATACTAAAACCCTAGTTTTGCCTTTTGTTTCTTTCTCGATATTTACATCATACATCATGGTGCAGTCAGTGCCCGATTAGCTTGTCACCGATCTATCGTGATGTGACCTAGTAAAGGAAAGAAACTTTTCTTGGATCGGAGCTTTGATCAGAGGTGTAATGTTAACTTGATCAGAGGAAAAGTACTATTAAGGAAAGTACTTCTTCAAGAATCTGTCGTTGATCAGCATCATGAGTGTATCACCGTTTGAAGTTATGAGGCGATATGCTCCATTTGAGTAGACTGACTCTACTACAAATAGTCCTTCCCATTTGGGCTGGAATTTTCATTTTGTCTTATGCGTCATTATCATAGGTCTTCTGACGGCTAAGACATGGTCACCTTTCTCGCGCCTTAACTATCTTGTTGAAGGCTCTGGTAATCCGGGCTTGATAGAGCTCGATTTGTTGTTGGGCCTGCAGACGTTTATCATCTAAGGCTTCCAGTTCTTGGAGTTGCAGTCGATGCTTCTCCTCCTTTGTTATCTCTGCTGTCAAGGCGACGCGTAGAGATGGAATTTAGATTTCTAGTGGAAGGATGGCTTCACACCCATATACCAAAGAAAATGGCGTAGCTTTAGTTGGGGCTCGAACAGTTGTGCGATAGGCCCATAAGCATTCACCTAACTTATCGTCCCAGTCACGCTGACTTTTCGAGACGAATTTCTTGAGAAGCTTGCCAATGGTCTTGTTGAAAGCTTCTGCGAGACCATTAGCAGCGGGATAGTATGCCGTTGAGGACACACTCTGGATTCTGAACTTAGTGAGAACCTCTGGAAAGCCTGACTGACGACTGGGGTCCTTTGTCATGGACAATTCGCCGAGGTATACCAAAACGGTAGATGATGTGATGTTTAATGAATTTGATCACATCAGATGACTTTACCTCCTTTAAAGGAATGGCTTCAGCCCATTTAGAGAAGTAATCGGTTATGGCTAAAATGAACCGATGCCCTTTTAATGATGGTGGGCTGATAGAGCCAACTACGTCCATGCCTCACATCTCAAATGGCGAGGTAGAAGTTGTAGCGTGGAGGTATCCTGGTGCTTGATGGATGAAATCACCATGCACTTGGTAGGCGTGACATCTTTTGGCATAAGTGATGGCGTCAAAGATCATCTTAGGCCAATAATATCCCAACCTTTGGAGTCGATCCCCAAGTTTTGGGCCAGGTTGATGGGCTCCACACATGCCGTCATGGGCTTCTTTCAATACCTCCTGCGCCTCATTTTGTGACAGGCAACGAAGCAAGATCCCGTCATGCGACCAACGATACAGTATTCGCATCATCGCATTATAGTAGAATTTGGGGGCTTTCCTCCGAATGGCAGCTGCTTCTTTGGTATCATCAGGCAGGATGCCGTACAAGACATAATCAATGTAAGGGAATCGCCAGTCTCTAGGCTCTGGGCCGGTTGACGACTCAAGAGCTTCTTTGACTTGACAATTCCCTATCGGCTTCTGGTAATCCTCAGAAGCGATTCTTGGGCAATACAGGTCGTGGTTGTAGACAAGTATTTTCTATACTACTCCAGCTGGAAGGGCTAAAGAGGCGGCGAGAGATGCCAGTGCATCTGCATGCGCATTTTGTTGGCAGGGTACATGGTCGATGTAAAAGTTTATGAACCTCTCGGCCATGTGGACAGTTGCGTTGTAATAGGGCACTAGATCTTCATATCTGACTTCGTACTGCTCGCGAACTTGCTTGACGATAAGTTTAGAGTTACCACATGCCTCGAGATTTTTAACGCCAATCTCTTCGGCGAGTTGCATCCCAATCAAAAAGGCATTGTACTCCGCTACATTGTTGGAACAAGGCTCGGTTAATGAGAAGGCTCGAGGAATCACATAGCTCTATAGGGAGACGAGTATTACCCCCACTCCTGCTATGATATGTCCTTTCAGGATTGTTTTCGATGCACCGTCGAAGAAAAGTTGCCACACTTGTCTTTCAAAAGATGTCTGGGTTAGGCAAACTTTAGCGACCTCGTCTGAGAGATCCTCGTAAAGTTCAGTTGCCCTAGGATTTGGATGCTCAGCCAGAAAATCCGCTACCGCTTGTCCTTTCACGGCTTTTTGTGGTAAAAAGCGCATTTCATATTGGGATAACAGTATGGCCCATTTTGCCAATCGACCGTTTAACGATGATGGCTTTGTCATGAGTAGCCTCAAAGGGTTAACCTTTGATATGACGTTTATAGTTTGGCCTACCAAATAGTGTCGCATTTTCTGAACAGCGAACACCAATGCCAAACATTCCTTCTCGATCGGGTTGTATCGATGTTCGGCCCCGATCATGGTTCTACTCAAATAATAGACTGCTTGCTCGTGTCCTTGATCATTGTTTTGGGCTAGTAAAGCTTCTAGAGAATGATCCATTGCTCGGACGTATATCAGGAAAGGTTTTTCGGACACTGGAGCTGTAAGGACTGGTGGTTGTGTGAGGTATTGTTTAATTTCCTCAAATGCTTGTTGGCAAGCATTGTCCCAAATGAACGAGACACCCTTTTTCATTAATTTGGTAAAAGGTTGGCATCTTCCGGAGAGATTTGAGATGAACCTTCGGATGTATGCCAATCGTCGTTGCAATCCCCTAAGTTCTCTGAGATTCTGCGGAGGTTGCATCTCCTGAATGGCGCGAACTTTTTCCGGGTTTAAATGAATTCCTGTGGAAGTTACCACAAACCCTAGGAATTTTCCGCTGGCCACCCCCAGGAAGGATTTGGTGGGGTTCATCTTCAACTGATAAGCTCACATGATGTCAAAGATAGCCTTCAAATCGGCTATGTGATCACTTTTGGCGCGGCTTTTTACTGCAATGTCGTCAACATAGCATTCCACCATTTTACGCATGCGTTCATGGAAAATGGCATTCATAGCCCTCTGATATGTTGCTCCCGCATTTTTTAGTCCGAAAGGCATGACGGTGTAGCAGTATACCCCTAGTGGTGTCCTGAAAGAAGTATATTTTTCATCATCAGGATACATTTTGATTTGGTTATATCCTGAGAATCCATCTATGAAGGACATTCGCTCGAATCCACACGTATTGTCAATCATGACATCCGTAATTGGGAGAGGGAATTTGTCTTTGGGACAGGCCTCATTTAGATCACGAAAATCAATGCAAATCCAGATCTTTTCATTCTTTTTGGCAACGGGGACGATATTGGCTATCCAATCAGGATGTTGTTCTTCCCTAATGAAGCCAGAGTCTGACTTCTGACTGAATTTCCTCCATTACTTCTGGACGGAACCGTCGCTGCTGTTGTTTGACTGGCTTTACGTCCGAATTAATGTTGAGGCGATGCATAGCCACTCGAGGATCAAGTCCAGGCATGTCCTCGTAATTCCAGGCAAAAACATTTATATATTCTCGCACAAGAGATATTAAATCTTCCATCTCGGAGGGCGACAAGCTTTCGCTTATAAAGATGGGCTTAGGAATATCCTTATCTCCTAGATTAATCTGAGCAACCTTATCCTCCGTGGGTGGCTCGTGCTGTTCAAAGCGAGTATCCCAAAGAGCATTTAAGTGTTTGATCCAAGGATCTGTATCAGGTTGGATCATTTCTTCATCTCTGTCTTCTAAGTGGCTGGTTGAAATCATATTCACTGAAAGTTCTCAGAAAATGTTGCCGACACTAACATCTGACTCCCACGATGATGTGCCCGATGAGTAATTATGGCATAATGACTCTTCGGATTCAGAAGCTGATGGAATCGGAGTTGACACATAGCCCAACCCCCTGTGAGTTCGATGATAATAATCAGGGATTTTTCCTTTTGGAACGAAAAATCGGAGTAGTGTTCTCCTTCCTTTGCCGAAGTTCAACCCAGGTCTGTTTGTCAGATCATACCCCATGCTTTCTATCATTCTGAGTACATTTGGCTCATAATGAATGAACTGAGGGGGTTCTTTCTTGCTTTCTGATTCTTCACAAGACATCGGCTCGAATTTGATTTGTTCAAAAAGAATTGGTTTTTTGGCCTTTCCATCTTACTGGAACCATGAATATTGATTCTTGCACATCACTGGCATCTTGGTACGTTTCGAAGGATGATTTCACTGGTACATGCAATGATGTTAAAGCATCCATTACCGACCAGGAGTCATCATCCACTTCAGTACTAGTGTCTGACGGCACTGAATCAGAAGCGAACACAGAAAGATAAGCCAAATCTAATTCTTCATTAATATACCATCCGCCTACATCATTGGCGGTGTTATCAACATCGAGCTTATTAATGCTCGTTACAAGTGGATCTAGTTCCCACATGCACTCTTCTTTCTCTGGCTCGGTGTCGGCTTCATTACCAGAGTCTGGCTCCTCTGGTTGTGGGTTCTCGTTTGTTTCCACAGAGTCCTAGTACAGGAGAGAGTCTGTGAAATAGTTCTCGACTCCCTCGAACGGATGCCTTTCGACAATCAACGTTCGTACCTTTCCGCTCCTGTCGATGTATTTCATGACTTGGTGGAGAGTGGAGGGAACGATAGAATTATGATGAATCCATGGTCGTCCCAGCAGCAAATTGTATGAGGTGTCAGCATCGATCACGTAGCATGTCACTTCCGACTTTAAGTCCCCAATATGGCATTTGAGCTTGATCTTCCCTATTGGACGGGTACCATTGGCATTGAACCCATAAATGGTAGTCTGGGTAGCGCTCAATCGGTGAGTAGGAATCCCTAAATATTGCATGACCCGGCGAGACATAATGCTCAGTGCAGACCCTGAATCTACCTGAATGCGGCTTACTTCAGATGATCCAATGTACCCTGTGAAGTATAGGGGTCGATCATGTTTCCCTTTAACCTGCATATCATCTGCTGTGAAAGTAATGTAGGGAGCATTTTGGGAGGCGTAGAGGCAATCCTCTACATCTTCCTCCCGTGGTCCAACCGGCACCTGGGTCATGAAAACCTCAGCGTCAGCTAGAGCCTCTCTCAAAGCCTCTTTGGTTGACTTTGATAGCCTCAGGAGCTCGTAAAGAGTAATTCGGGCTGGGATATTGGCCAGTTGAGTCAGGACGTCAAAGCGGTAAGGTGTTGTGTTGTGGATCCTTTCGCGATGTATTTTGATAGAGCTTTAGAAAACCGAAGCTCTTTTTGTCTCTCCACGGGTTATTTTGTGGAGGGCTTGGCTAACTCTGTAGCGGGTGTTGGAGGGATTGCCACCATTTCGTCATACTTTTTCAAATATGACTAGCCCGAATGAGTTTCCGCCACAAGTTGGTTGGGTTCTGCAGCGAGAATTATTATTTCCTCTTCTGAATCAGTCAGTGAGGGAACATCAGTTTCCGCTTCACGGGAAGAAACACACACCACATTGCATGATGAAGCCTTTGCCTTGCCTTTAGACCTCCTGTTGGTAACAGTGGTCCATTGCTGGCCATCCATAAGGTCAGGATGAACCCACATAAGTTCCCCCTGATTTGTGGGACAGGTACAAGACCTTTCTCTTGCTGATGGTGAGGGTCTATGTTGATCATTCTTAGTTCTCCTTTTGGGATGGGGACTACTCTAGAGGTGTTGGAGGTTGTCTTCCAAACTGGAGGAATGATGTCATATTAGCCGTCACTTGCTTCTGCTCTGGACAAAGTTTTAGTACCTCTGTGTCAATCAGGGCCTAAAGGATGTCTTTGAAGACATAACAGCTCTTGGTGGGGTGTCCCAGCATCCTATGATACAGGCAGTAGTTGGGATTATCGGTTTTATCGACTTCTTCAGGGCATCTAGCTTCGGGAAGCTTCAGTCTGTTGCTCTTGTTAAGTAATTTGAACAGCGAGTCAACATGTTCGTCCTTGAAGGAATACTGCTTGCAGGCGTGCGGCTGACTTGAAGAGCCACTTCCCTTGACCGGTTGAGGTTTGACAGAGGATTTGGTCTATGTCGCTAAGTTATCCTTCCTTTTTGTTTGAAGGGATGCGTCTGGCGCACGCCTTGTCGACCTTTTGGGTCTGGGTTTGTTTTCTTCTGCCCTAATCTGGGCGACAATTTCTTCAGCCTGTTCACCTTGTTGGATCAATTGTTTTCAGGTGTGGCTTTCAGCAACTCCTATTTGGGCGAGGAGTGAAGTTTGTAGATTGTGGCGGCATGTTTTCACCAGGGTGACCTAGGTCATACTGCTTGGACATCGGAGTGCTATATTCTGAAATCTTTTTACAAATGATTTGACAGACTCCCCCTTTCGTTGCTTTGTAGCCAAAAGAATAGGCATTGTGACCTCTGAGTCGTCTTTAAAGAAGTGTGTTAGGAAGAGCTTCTCCAGATCACCCCAATTTTTAATGGAGCCTTCTGGGAGCTTCATGAACCATTCAAAGGCGAGCCCTTTTAGGGTGCCGATGAACAAACGCGCCAGGATTGCATCGTTATCTACCATGTTCCCCGTCTGAGACTTAAAGTAGTAGATATGTTGGTTCGGTGACCCTTTGCTGTCAAATTCTTGGAGGGTTGGAGCTTTGAACTTGGGAGGGTATGGAACAAGGTCCCACTCGGCTGGATATAGCCGGACTACTCCTGCTTCTTGGAGGCCTTTTCGATTAGTAAGGGCCTCGAGATGTTACTCTAATTGATTAATTCTTTTAGAATGAACCCCTCCATGGTCTCGGTTGTCTTTTTCCTGAGATGAGGATTTAGACGAGCCAGAAGTAGATTACTCTTTCTCCTCAATATGTACAGAAGATGAGCTTTCTCCCTCTTTTCATTTGCCTTTAGACTTTTTAGAGGAAGCTTTGTCGGTTGACTTCCTCTTGTCTTCAAGCAATTGTGCCAGCATCTGCTTGAGGGTATCAATAGATTCTTGTTGAGCACGAATCATCTTGAATTGTTCCTTCTAGACCTGGGCTTGCTGCTCCAAGCGCCTGGCTGTCTCCTCAGGAGTATTTGTCATGTATATAAAGGCCTCCTTCTCTATGAAAGAGTTCGAAGCCTGTGACTCGGCAATAGCGGGATGCGAGTCATTTACTTCAATGCCCTGAGCCAGGGCACTGTAATTGATCAGGGGAATTACCCCAGTTCGAGTGCGAGTATGTCGGTACACTCCTTCTGGTTCTGTGTCAGACTCGTCGGAGCTGACTACAGGTTGCTTTCCCCTACTCCTGCTTGTCATGTTTGCAGTGATTTCAGGGTAGTCAGTGTCAGAGAAAGTCCTCCTTCTGTGGGAGGATTTCTTTTAGCTGATCGGGGAGCTAGAGTCAGCTGTCTGAATCTAAACTGCTGGCTTACACGTGAACTGCAGTGGCACTCAGAGAGCATTGAAATAAGCCGTTCGCAGCAACACGATGGAGTGATCTGACTAGAACTTCTCTTTCTTGTCAAATAATCCCTTAGATCCGTGGGAAGGGGATCGAAGAGATTAGCCTCAGATTGTCGATGGCTTTTCAACTTGCGAGAGTTCTCCTTGCTTCGTAAAGCTGAGACGCAAGGTTCTGAGATGTGGGGCTCATGAATGCAGCTCTCGCGTTGCGGCTCTGAAACGCGAATCTGGAATCTCTGGTGAGAAGAGACGCAGCTCTCACACTGCCGATTATCGCATCTGAGTAGAAATGCTTAAGAAACGCAGGGCTGCTGGGTCCCGCGTACAGAAGCGCGGGTCTCATGTCTTTGATAAAGAGCATAAACTACATGTTGGCGTTTGAGAAGCGGTGCTTCAGAAACGCAAGCTTGGTGAATCTCACGTTTAGGTTGCCAAACGCGGACTTCACGTGTCTGATATGGTTTAGAAGAGACGCTGGTCTGAACTTCGCGTCCTACCTCCGTTGGGCAAACAGTTGTTCTAACTTGTAGTTGACGTGCGCGTCGTCTCTGTCGCCGCTCAGCATTCCGGTTACGTTGTGTGGGTTGAAGGGAACCCCCGGTAACCCGGCGCTGAGGAAGGGGATGAACAGGCTGAACATTAGGAACGTTAACCACGCGGGTCTCATGGAGACGTTGGCGCGGGCGTTACGCATGATGCGATTAGCCACGACATCCTTCTCACCAGTCGGGTCTGAGAGGATCTCAGAGCGGATTTGAGAGCAAGTCCTCGAGGAGACTTTTCGGTAGACCCGCGCCTTTGCGCTCTTGGAGCCAGAAGAGAGGAACTCTTCATACTTCACCTGATCGAATTCTACAACAAGTGATTCGATCGTTTTTCCCATACAGATGACGTCACCTTGCGCCACAACTTGCTCATCAGTAGAGAAAGTGGTCCCCAGCGGAGTCGCCATCTCTTGTTTGGTGGGAGAAAGTTCCTTATAAAATTTTCTTATATCAAATGAAAGATTATAGCGGATTAATACTCTGACTACAAGGGAGGGCAGATGTTTAGACTTGAATCTCCCCTTTGTTTAGTGCTGGGTTTTTGATGTGGCGGTGGAAAGTGAATCTTGTTTTACGTTGACCAGGTGAATGTCAGGACCTCTTGGGAATTCTCTCTTTGGATAGCAGATGGAGTAACACAGCTCCTGTCGACCAGGAATCTCAAAGAGAATGTAGGCAAAGATTAACTTGTACGCAGCAAGTTGTTCGAAGAGTTGAACTCTCTCTTTCTTTTCGGTGGAAGTCTTGGTGCTTCTACAGCTCACAAGCAAAATTCTTCTCCAAGAGTTATCTGATCAACCGACCCCTTCTCCATAGTAACGGGGCTATTTATAGAGGTTTTAGGGGTGAACGTGCCCCTAAAAATGCTCCATAATGGGGTTAACCTCCTCATTATGTGGGCGGTAATTGACCCAGTAACGAGGGCAGTTATAACTGAGATGCGGGTTTCGACCCTCGCGCCTTGGTGCTGTAGTGATGTGGAGACGCGGGTTTCGACCCTCGCGTCTTAATACTGCAGTGATGCTGAGACATGAGTTTTGACCCTCGCGTCTTGATGCTGCAGTGAACGCGGGTTTCGACCCTCGCGCCTTGATGCTGTAGTGAACGCGGGTTTCGACCCTCGCGTCTTGATGTTGGTGTGATGGCTATGATTAGCCCTGCGTCTGGAGTTTGGACTCTGCTTTTTGATGACTTATCTTTTAGTGATTTTTAGTCAGCCTACAAAACTTAATGATGCATTGTAGGCTTACCGCACTGCTTTTAAGACAGATCTGGGAATGTCTCCGTATAGAATCGCATTTGGCAAAGCCTGTCATCTGCCAGTCGAATTAGAACACCGTGCCCTATGGGCCATTAAGCAATTCAATTTTGATCTGACCAAGGCCGATGAGTTAAGGAGACTGTAGATTTCAGAATTAGAGGAGATACGGAATGAAGCCTATCAGAATGCTCGGATCACCAAAGGCAGGACTAAATTTTGTCATGACCAGCTCATAACCCGAAAAAACTTTGCCCCAGGAGACAAGATTCTGCTGTATGACTCTAGGCTTCCTATTTTTGCGGGGAAGCTAAAGACTCGTTGGTCTGGACCATTCATTGTAGCACCGTTTTTCATATTGTGCTGTGATTATTGTAGATCCTAAAAACAACATGAAATTCAAAGTGAATGGGCAAAGACTGAAGCCCTTCTTAACCACTGAGCCTATGATTCTGGATGATAGTGTGCTGACTCTTTTTGCCCCGTCCTACACCTAGCCACAACAACTATACACACACACACACACACCCCTTCTACATTTTTTTTGACATTTCTTTTGCCTATTCGCACTTGGCCGGCCCGAGTCCACGAAGACGGTGACATCATTTCTTCACCCTAGTTATTACATTTGCATTTACCTATATATTCATTGAGGACAATGCATTAGATAGGTGTGGGGGGTGCTAACACTTTTTCTTTTTTCCTTTTCTTCTTTCCAAAAAAAAAAGAAAACTCCTAAACGAAAATTGAATTTTTATATTCTTTATAAAAATACCAAAAGTTTGTAAGAATTAAGAGAACCTTATTAATGAATCTTTGTTTTTGCCTAAGTAAACAAGAAACATTGGTTTGACTAAGAGTTGGGAGGGATAAGAAAAATAACTCATATATTTTATTTAACTTTAGTAGAATATGCATAACCCACACACACATGCTTGGGATTTAGAGACATAACTCTGAAGGAAAAAAAGAAAAAAAACCTAGATAATTGTGCCTCAAGAAGCATGATTACTCACGCCAAAAAAAAATCTATATATAATAATGTATAAATAAATCTTGATTTCGTGGCCTACTCCACTTGCATATTTGACCTGAGGGGTGTTTTCCACCTGATGCCCTAAGACCATCTGGTTTAGGAGTCATCAATTTGACATGTGTTACATGAGTGAAGTAGAAAGCCTAATGGAACCAAGAATAATAAGTAAATATTAATAAAATTAAATAATATTCAAAGTTGAGTTGAAAAATCTCAAGTACATCATACTTACACATTATGCATATCTATCTAAAGCAAAATAACAGAATGGGTTAGAAGTACTAGATTCTTTCTAAATTTAAAGAAAAACTATAATTTCTTCTTTATGAAGGCTAAAGTATAGGAGGACTTATGAGGGTTGAACCTAATTCTTACATCATTCGGTCATTTTTACTTAGATGATTGAAAGTTCTTTTTTATAACAGAGTTTTTGCTAACAACTAAATATTTCTTTCACTTTCTGAATTTTGTGGGTGCAATCCGCTGAAAACCCTCAGGAGACAACACTCTTCCTCTAGGGGAAACCTAGAGATTTAAAGGCTTATTGCACATGCTCAGTGCAATCGCGTCACCTGCGAAAGTGGTATAATAAACTTCTTATTTTTATTTTGCTCGGGACGAGCAAAAAGATAAGTGTGGGGGTGTGATTAGTCTCTGATTTTGCATAATTTTTATCACATTCTCATATTTGTTTGATATAAAAATCTGCTAATAAAGCTTTGTTTGCTTGATCCTAGGTCTATGGTGTGCATATGAAAAAGAAGACCCTAAATCACCAATTAAGTGGTGATTAAAGGCCTACCATGTAGCCATTGACTTTAGGGAAAAGATTTTGTCAGTGCAGAGTATCAAATCATGAATCCAGGAGATCCACCTGACGGGAGACAGACGGGACGGCACCCAGCAGGAAGCCAGGCGCGCGCCTCCCCAACATTGCCACGAAAATACGGCCTGGGCCGCGTTTCCGCGGCAATACGGGCGCGTGCGCGTCCGAGCTTTGGACCATGGGTCACCCCCTGATGCCATTTCCCCTGGTGCCTATAAATACCTCCCAGAGGTCTTCAGTTGGAGATATCCAGAGTTTAGAGTTATATTGTTACTTTATTTCTAGGATTTGTAGTTGTTGTAGTTCTTTCTTCTTCTAGTTCTAGTTTAGCCATTAGAGTGAAAGAGAGAGAGAGAGAGAGAGAGAGAGAGTGTATGTGTTGTATTTGAATGTGACAAGCTAATACAAGTAACTACTTCTCTTTCTTCTTTCCATTTACTTGTCTTTCCCATTTACTTTTATATCCTTGTTGTAGTGTAACTTCCTTCCTCTTCACTTCTTTTCTTTTACTTTCTTGTAGTGTAACTCTCTTTCCCTTTACCCCTTTTCTTTTGTTGCTTCTTTTACTACCATGTCTAACTAACTCTTCCATAGCATGGCTAACTAACTACTAACCCACTAATCTCTAACTCTTGATTAACAACCCAAATGAGTCAATAGTATCAAACAAGCCTTGTGCAAACGAGAGCTATGACATCTTAAGATGAGAGTTCTAACTTTAACTTACCTACAAGTATTTACTTTCTTATATTTCATTCTTAATGGGTTTTGATGATCTATGAGTTGTTTACTTTACTTGTTGTTATAAGTTAGAGATTTTTCTTTTTAACTTTGCCGATACCATTAGTGCACTTGTGTCTTCCCTTACTCTCGCCTTCTATTGGATCTTGATAAGGGAATGTCCGAATTTTTACCGTGTAAAGCTAAGTTATAGGAAGAACTTTCACTTAATTTTCACGTGAATAGTTCCTATGCATAAGGGTTATGCTTGCCTATGATCCATCGTGAGGCTATATCTTTAAGAAGTTAGGGATTAGCGGGAGCAATTAGTAGAAAGTTAGCCATGCGCTTTTACCATCTAGAAAAATCACTTTTACAACCACCAAATCATTTTAAAACAATTTTTGAAACCGACTTGTTTTAAATTTCAATTCTTTATTTTGAAACAAATAACTTGCTTTTTTCTTGAACAAAGAAGCCGCATCAAGATTTCATCGCTCTCCCTCCTTGTGGATACGACCCGTATAGCCACTTCGCTACTACGAAAGAATCGCAAAAGCAGTAACATCGACCCACACTCTTTTCACTTATTCTTGTACTTGCTTTTTGCCGATCAGGGAGTTGTATCCCCATTGACTCTGTGAATTGGTTGACAATATATATATAATATATTAATTTATGGATTGGTGGCGTGTATGTGTTTTTGGTGTTCTGGAATTTTACAACGATTTTTTGATGATTTAGGCAAGTACCTTTTCTGGGATATATTACTCTGGCTTTTATTACATGATACATCGTTATGCGAGTTTATGTATAATATGCGAGTGATTTTCTAAAATTAACATGTTATATGAATACCTGTTGGCCATTATTATAATTCATTGAACTGGTATTATACTTGCATTGAATATGCCTAGATACGCTCCCTCTTTGCTCGGCTTCGCATAGCTAATTAATATATTAAATTATTATTGTTATAGATATAGTTGTGAAGAGTTTGAAATGTTTATCTATACTGTTTAATTGTACCATGTTACATGGTCAGATGATTACCTGATATATGATGTTGTAACTGTATTAAACTCACCTTACCGACGTGTTAATTACCTGACGCTGATATGTTTATACTTGACACCTGATTCTTGACACTTGATACTGACACTGGTACCTGACATGTTATCACTTGACACTTGATACCTGACACCTAATATCTGACACCTGACGATTAATATGTTATCACTTGGTACTGGTACACTTGTCTTGATGTTATGGAAACAGACTGGATACTATGATACCTGACTCCTGTGTTACATTGCATATTCATGATTATCACTTTTACGGGGACTTGACATAATTATTATAGTGTTACTAGACATCTGGTACTCCTGAACTCCTGAACTCTTGTATCACCTGTACTCATGTCCCCTACACTGTTACTCTTATTAATAGCACGGTCATACCGGCGTCCGGTAGAGCGTGCTGGTGTCGGAATGACGAGGATGTATCCCACGATCATGCTAGCATCCGGCAGATCCTAAACGGAACTAAGTGCCACAAGGAATAAAGTGCCACGTCACACACGTGGTGGAGGCCACCTCTTGAATCTGTGGGGCCACCTCTAGAATCCATTCCCCACACAGAACAAAGTGCCATATGGAGCAAAGTTCCACACCATGTACGTGGTAGGGGCCACCTCTTGAATCTATGGGGCTTCTAAATATATCCTCGAAGGAAATAATCCTCCTTCATGCCTGTACCGTTTGGTGTTAGTGTGATAAGTATTCTCAGTGCATATTAACACATACATACTTGTACAATTATAACGCCATGAGCATATGTTATTTGGTCTCTCCCTACTCAAATAATGGTACCCGCATATTGGAATTCGAATGAGTTCTACTGAAAGTGCGGGCTCCAGCGTGAACTGTCAGTGTTATGGGACACCAGTGAAAAGGGGACAAGAATAACAAATGATACTATTGATTATTATTGGATAACTTAAATTGCAACATACTAATTTACCCATGCATGTGACTTGCCCTGTTATTATGATTCAACAATTCATGTTGTATGATTTGAGCTTGACATTCTGTTTTACTATATACGATTCTAGATTATTACGGGATTCCTGATCTCTTATTTACTGGCTTGTACTGACATTACATGTTTATGTGTACCTATGCTCTCGATACCATTTTCTATGCATATTTTTTGATTCAGATTTATCGATATACATGTATTTACTTAATTTCAGATTTACTATTGTTCCTCTAATTTTCATTTATGTTACTGGTCATTGCCTGTACCGTATGCCTAAATCACATCACTTGATCATGTACACATGTGACTGCCTGAGCACGCCAACTGGCTTTATCATACGTACTCGCTGGGTTGCTTTCTGATAACCCTGAATTCTCATATCTAGATCCTAGAATCTGGACTGTGGTGGCCTTGCTGTAGCTGATCAGAGTGTGCAACGAAAGCGTGGATTAGCGGTTTCCTGTTCAGATCCTCTTTCTTCTAGCCTCCCCTTGATCGGCTCACGAGATTCTCACCTTTCTACTTGTGAGTACTTTTCTGTCTTATATTTTGTACATCCTGCTTTTGCGCTTCTTGGTGATTTTATATTCTTGAGATAATGTATCTAGCCCTGTAATAACTGTGTACTTGTGCTATTATTACTAGAATGTATATTATCACTGTGCTTTCATACTCTGATACTTGCATATACTGATTCTTAGCGTATATATGTGAGGGTATTTCTGCCCTGTATATAAACGTCGCAGTAATATCTCCGTACCCGTGAGGTTGGGGCCTTACAAGAATACTGACATACTTACTGATAGCAACTCTGATTGTATATGCTCAGTTGTTGGTGAAATGGGTCTATGGGGTGTGTGTGTGTGTGTGTGTGTGTGTGTGTGTGTGTGTGTGTTATATATATATATATATAAGGGTTTCCTTGTTTGGATTATCCCCTTGACGTACTGATCTCACGAATCTAGTAATTGAGTTTATACAATTGGTTTTGCATATTTTTACATTCCACATATGACATATGCAGTTGATGACTCGTTCATGTTTTCATTTTATCTTTACTGTTTATTGTTTGCATGCTTGCCTTGAACACAGATCCACTGATATTTATGTACATGTGTGCTTGCTTGAGCACCACTTTGCTCTTACGTACTTGTTGGGTTGCATTCTGACAACCCTTAATCTGCATGTTCAGATCTTGAAGTTTGGACCTTGTGAAATTCTTGTTGCTGTTCAGAACGTGCAGCGGAAGCGTGACGATCGTATAGTAGATTCTCCTGATCCGTTCTATTGACTGGCTCTTGAGATTCCTCCTTCCTGTTCGAATGTATCTACCACTTTTGGCCCATGTAAATCTCTTATAAATCATATTTTGTATCACATGGTGATGTAATATTCTTGTAATATTGGACCATTTACTGTGATAACAATATACTTGGAATGTAATGTTACAATGTATATTATATTGTGCTTCCATACTCTGATTTCTGACTGTACTGATACGCTTAGCGTGTATATGTATGGGTATTTTACTCTGCATATATATGTTGTAGTAGCGTCTCCAAATCTAGTGGGGCGGGGGGTTATAGCAGTCGACAACAACCTATTCATGAGATGGTAGCATATTCCAAAGCCTCAGCCCAAAATGACTTGTTGCATTAGACAACAAACACTTAACCTTCTCTAGCAAGGAATGGTTTATCGCGTTAGCCACCCCATGTTTTTCAACTATGAAGTAAATTCTAATACCATTATTCTGACCAAATTGCAGGAACCGATCCTTATACTTCCCAACATGATCAAATTGGAGCACCTTAATCTTCTTGCCAATCTGTTTCTCCATCAACTTCTTCCACTTCACGAACAAATTTAGGACTTCAAACCTTTGTCTCATAGAGTATGCCTGACAATGTCTAGATAAATCATCAACAAAAGAGACAAAATACCAATGGCCTCCAAGCATTGCAGTCTTGGTAAGACCCCATACATCAACGTGAACACAATCAAGAAGATCTCCCGAGGAGTGAATAACGGTGCCAAATTTCACTTTCATCTTCTTGTTCAAAACACAATGTTCATCAAATTTCAAGTTGCAAGTCAATGTACCTTCCAATGATCCTTACTCAGCCAATGCTTGCAAAGTATTCAAACCAACATGTCTGAGCCTTATCTGCCATAACCTGATAGAATCACCTTTCAAATATTCTGAAGCTACTAACTTTTCAGTAATTGCATTACCCTTCAAATAGTACAAGTTGTATTGAATGCCCTTCAGAATCACTGACGAGTCACTGGACATCTCGAGAATGCCTTCTTCAAGAGCCTCTCCCAGGCCTTGCGCCTTCGAAGCTCCAACTGAGATAAGGTGCTTCTTCAATTCTCTTACCATCCCATCAGACAACTTGATCCGAACTGTACCATCCCTTCAATCTGGCATGTATGTCTGTCACCGAATAACACCAAGCCTCCATCTAGTTTTTCAAAACTTGCAAACCACTCCCATTTGGGACAAACGTGATAGATAGCACCTGTATCCAAAATTCGCTCAGATTCCTCTGAATAACAAACAGTAAGAGTAATAGAGAGAGACAATATTGAAGAGTCAGAATCAGTACCATCATCCGCACGTGCAAATTTTGCCTCTGATTTTTGTCTTTCTCCTTCTTAAACCTTGGACAGTCAATCTTTCAATGTCCTTC
The DNA here is from genome assembly GCA_038442645.1 of Agave tequilana. Taxonomy (NCBI): domain Eukaryota; kingdom Viridiplantae; phylum Streptophyta; class Magnoliopsida; order Asparagales; family Asparagaceae; genus Agave; species Agave tequilana. The sequence continues at coordinate 10,201 of JAVJIF010026994.1, read as the reverse complement.
TTCCTTGCAGAAAGCACACTGGTTCTTTTTCAATTTGCGATTATCAGTCTTAGACTTACCAACATCTCCCTTGCCTTTTCCATGATTGAAACCAATCCTTTTCGTAGTCAACGCCTCTGCTGTTGTGCTATTGGAAGAAGACTCTTTGTCCTTCCTCCTCACTTCGTGATTCATAATAGCAACCGACACATCATTGTAGCTAAGTGAAGTCTTACCATTGATCAATGTAGAATGAAGGTCCCATACTCTTCATCCGGAAGAGAGCTCAAAAGAATCAATGCCTTGTCTTCATCCTTAATCACCTCATCCACGTTAGTTAGGTCTACAAGAAGCTTCATATAGTTATTTATGTGCTCACCAATGGAGATACTTCTCTTCAACTGGAAGCTGTAAAACCACCCTTTCAGATGCAACCGATTCTCGATGCTTTTCATCACATACTTACTTTCAAGGATCTCCCAAATTTTTCTTGCAAAAGTCTCATTCATCATATGATACTTGATATCTTATGTCAAATAAGACCTAATGACATCACACACCATTTCATTCATCTTGTTCTAATTTTTCTCTTAAGTCTTCCACTAGTTTCTCTTGCAATATTAATATGTCTATCAAATTCTGCGTGTTCAGCGTATCCATCATCTCGTATCTTAACATACCAAAGTTGTTCGTACCATCAAACTTTACCACATCAATTTTTCGATTGGCGGATATTCATGGTCTTTACCGTGAACAAATTAACCTCGGCCATATCTCCTTCAAAAAATGCCAATAATAATGCGAAAAACAGCGTTAATAGATTTAAATAGATAAAGATTGAAACTTTAACTCAAAGTGAAACCCTAAACAAGTTTCCAAATGATTTACTCCACCCAAATCGATTCCAACTAATAATCCAGCGCTGTTATGAGATCGATACACGATCCTACGAACAGACCAACATCGCTCCAAGATCGACATACGATCTCTGCTGAATAGACCATGATGCTCTGGGAATCGACATATGATCCTTAACCGAACCTGAGAAGCTCTATTACTCCTTGTTGCACCCTCTAGAGGAATAAATTAACACTCTAATCACCAAGATCAACATTTCAATACCAAGTCAATCACAAATCAAAGAGAGAAAGCGAGAAACAAAAGATTTAACGAGGTTCGGCAACTCGCCTATATCCTTAGAGCAGAATTGCTCAATCGAGCTACAAGGGTTAAAAAGTGATCCGAAGATCAAAATTAGAGAAACTATGCACTCGATCGTATAATTCCCTCAAACAAACTAACCCTAGAACTCTCAGTACAATGCACCAGTTCAGCTTACAAATAAGGGTACAACACCCTCAATTTATAGGCAGAAAGCCTATGAAGAAAAGAAAATCAACAACTCTGAAATCAAATCAAAAATAAAATCAGAATCTAATCAGAAAACTGCTAGAACTCGTGACTGTCGATAGCTCCCAATGGGCCTGTCGACAGACTGAACAAACCCAACTCTCGGATTGAGCCGTTATCGACAGCCTAAATTGTGACTGTCAATAGAGTGAGCCACAATTGTAGACAAGCCTCTAATGGTTGTCGATAGACTGTTAACCATGCACAGTTTATTTGGTGTATCCATGTATCCACTATCGACAGCCACCAGGGGCCTGTCGATAGTGGCCTATAACTACTCCTTTCTTTTGTTGCTGCTACTATCTCCAATGGGTTAAAATCCCTGCCATCTTGATTTTTAGATCCTTTCCCACATTTATAAGATTGGGTTTCTTCTCATACATGATAATATCCATCACAATGAAAAATGAAAATAAGTTATGAGTTGGCCTAAACTTTTATGATATATAGATGTTATAAGTAATCTAATAAGTCGTGCTTGGACATTAAAACTACAACTTAATTTATTGCATGTCATGTTTGGACTCACCTCCACCTAAGACAATATGATTCAAGACATTGTCCAAATTCAACATGAATAAAAGCAATGTTATTACAACTATTAGACTATATATAATTGTGGTGGGAAAAATCTCATAAGTTCGTGGAGGATGAATCTCCGCCACAAGCGATTGGACACTCCCGATCAGACCTGTCAGAGCACACAGGAGAAAGACACTTTTCAGGTTAGGAGTACCGGTAGGGTGCTAGCCTAAGATCCTCGGGTGTGAGAATCAATAGTTAGAAAGGAAAGATGACCGACAGAGGGAAGATGTCAGTGTGGTTTGGAGACTAGCACAGGGAAAATGCTAGTGTATAGATGGACCAGCACAAGAAAACTATTAGTGTAGTGGGTACACTGAAATAAGGAAACTTTCAGTGTGTAACGGTAGACGGGCATAGAAAAACTACAGTGTAGTGGGGTACGCTTTGAGGATTATGGATTCCATCTCCTTCTCCTTGGAGAAGAATGATAATATATACCTGACATGGGTGCTAGCGTGGAGTCAAAATTGGTAGATCATTGTAACTGTACAATCTGCACATACTGAATTTATTGTAACGGTCGTGATTATCGATGTTGATTGGTGGGATTGCATGCAGGAATATCCACCATTATTCATAACTGCCCATGGTGATTGGGGCGTTACACGTTATGAACGTGGAAGAGGATGGAATAGCATAACTGTGGCAGAGATCAGAGATGATTTATTGCTGAAGCTTCAGGTTCAAAGATGAAACCTTCAAAACGGAGAGGCTCTTGAAGTATAAAAAACTTTGAGGAGGTGATGACTTCAGGGTGGTAAAGGCCTCAGGGTGATAAAGGCCTCGAGGTGGCAGAATGCAGCTTTGGGTTGGGAATATCTTCGAGATAGTTGGCGGCTTTGGGAAGGCTGAATGTTATGGAGGCTTCGGGATTGACTTTGAGAGTTGTGGATATCTTAGAAAAACTCCTCAGTAGTTTGGATACGTGTTTGGTGTGGGTCAAATTTTGACCACTATAATGCCCCCCACTTTCTCACTTGCTGGAGTCTATGAAGGAAAGTTGGGGAAGAGAAGTTGATTAGAGAGACTCTTAATGCCTTAAGCTCATTTTGATGGTTACGGTTAGAGAAGCATACGACAAATCTCTTCGAATCATTGTGGATCTTTTGGAGTTAATTGGAGATTACACATCTGGCTACCAGCTATTTCATTGATCGGCTGAATCCCTCAAAAATCGCATCTTGCGTCTCTTTGAATCTTAAGATCATTATGATTGAGATTGTAGGGTTTTATAATTTGATGATAACGGTTGATCTTTTCCTTTTCCGTTGGCTGAAAATCTCGAAAAGTCGATTGATTTTTTGGGATTGATAGTTTGAATTAAAGGTGGTGCAGATTCTATCCACCTATAAATAAAGAGATATCCATTAGAGAAAATCATTTTCTTTTTCTTCTTCAAAAACTCTTACTTCAAAACTCTAACTTCTTCTTTCCTTACTCCACCGCCATGTTCTCCTCTTTTCTCTTCATTAGATAGAGGAATGAAAAGGAGAGGGAGGAGGATGAGAAATTATGATCAAGCTCTCTCTTTTAGGAGTCTGACTGGTGCATCACATTAGTTGTCATGGAGGGGCTGTTACGGCGTATTAGCTGTTGTGACAGGGTGCTACCGCTGGACGGGATGTGCATGATAGATGATGGGCCTCCAGTATGCCCAAATCGAGGGACGCTAGCTTCCCTAGTGGCGTGGAGTCTCTTGGTTGGTCATCTGGAGTCTCTCTATTTGGTAGTGATACTTCTCTCGGGTGCCTCCAGAGTACAGACTTGATTCCATCACCATTTTGCATGTCTTGTAGGCTTCGGTCTCTATAGGGTTGCCACCTCGCCCTATCAGGGCTTCCTGGGGATTCTTCTTATCCTTATTGCAATGTGAGGAAGATGGTGGCGTCAGTTTGGCTACCTTAGATTTGTGGGTGAGCGAAAAGGGAGAATGTTTTTCCGGGTTGACACATTCTTTCTGATCCGTCTTGCCTCAGCCTCTCTGTAACAGCCCGATTTTAAAAAAAATCCTAATTAACTCTTTAATCTCCAATTATGAGATGATAACCAATAATTAGTACCATAATTTGCAACTTTTCAGTAATAGTATAATAATAAACTCGATAATCTTGAGAGTTAATGTTAAGGTAATTAAGTAGGAAAATTAAAATCTAATAAATTTCTATGAATAAATGATATTTGAAAATTATTTGAAATGAGAAGTGAATATTTTGCTTAAAGTTATAATTTGTGGGACCAATGTAACATCCAGAATATTAAAATCTTAAATTTATAATTTAAATATTGATTATTGGAATAATGTCATGATGATCGGAAACCATAATTGGAGCCAGTATTTGAAACCAATAATTTGTGTGGTCATGAAATTATTCATAAATTTTGATAAATAATGAAATTGGTGAATAGAAAATTTTTACAAATTTATATAATCAAGTGATGTATATATACAAATATAGCGGGGTGTGTGTGAGAGAGAGAGGAGTGTGTGTACGTGTGTGTGCGCGCGCGCATTTAACCTAATTGGGTGCACTACCTAGTAAGTGTACTAACTAATCTTAAGGATTAGATTCTTGCCATGGTTATTTTAATCCTTAGAGATAGTGGAGGGAGGAGGTGAGCATGGGAGGGTTTGATCAAGGGTTAGAATGCTCTTGATTTGAGCAAGGGACACTTGGAGAGAATGACAAACGCGCACAGCCCAGGCTGCGTGCACAGCAAGGAAGAAGGGACAGTGCCAATGCCAGAGCGACAATCGGCTAGAGGTGGCGCCCAGGGGCGGCGACAACCATGGGAGTAGGAGGGAGGAGTGCAACAATGTCGTGATGTTTTGTTTTAAAAGAAGAAGAAGAGAAGATAGGTTGTGGGTTTTTGAATTTGAGTTTCAAAGTGAACCCGATCCAATAAGGATCTGATCCGACCCAGTAAACTTAAGAAATGTAAATTTTCAGTTCTATCCCTGATGAGAAAATTATTTACATTTTGGACACTGAGAAATTACAAATAGACCCTTATTAATTACAATATTGACCCATTTTATTGATTTTGGTATTCAGGCGATATCCTGGTCAAACGGAGTCAGATTTGGAAGATTCTCGAGGCACTGTGATCATGAAAATAATAGCTACGCATTTGCAGTATTGGTAAATGGAATCAGGCAGAGATAAGTGGGGTTTTCAATAAATTAGAGTTAATTATAAACACAATTACAAATATGATTCTCCGATGAATGAGTAAACTTATCTAATATTGAATTCTGAAATCTGGTATACAAAGGCATTGACAATACTTAAATAATAGATTTATATTACTAGGAATTGGTTATTACAAATTATCGTTGTGCATACCATGCTTGATCGGTGATATAATCATAGTTAAACTAGATTATGTGCACTCATTAAATTAAATTGCTGGATGAAATCCTACAACTGTTCCGAATGAAGATTAACAATAATATTAATAATTCTAGAAGAACTGATGAATGTTGAAGTATATGAATAAGAAAATAGATAACTATGTGTAAAATAAACCTGATATGGTTGCTTTGATTGATAAATCTCATACTTTTTGTTGAACTCTTGATATGATATGTGATTTATGTCTATGTGATACGTTTCATGCATGTGTCTACTTAAGGAGGAAGGAGTTGGGAGGAGCCGGTAGGAGGGAAAGACAGTGTTATTGTTAAATATAAATATATATGGAGGAAGAGGCCAAGCGGGAGCCAGTGGGAGAGGAAGACGATGTTATTGTTACATACACACACGGAGGAAGGGGTCGAGCGGGAGTCGGTAGGAGGGAGAAGATAGTGTTACACACACACAAAGGAAGGGTCCAGAAGGAGGCCGGAAAGAGGGAAAGATGGTAATATATAATATTATATGTGAATGTGTGATATATGTTTATATATGATATATGTGTGTGTACACATATGTGTATTGGATGCATTACCTTTATTTGGTAATGTGGATATCAGAATACAGGTTCATTAAATTAAAATAAAAACTAATACTGATTGCTTACGCACATATCTGTTTTCCATTGATTTGCAAAGGGGGAAAACTTACAAAAAAAAGAGTTGAGGAGCTAAATTATAAGTATTCTTAAAAAGATTACAAGTAGATCTACTCAGAGATTTTGGAGAAGTGTGCCGATAGGAGTCTAGTCAGCGCGCGACCACTTTATCCCTTTGACGATGCGAGCGATGAGATTCCCTTCTCGCCTGGTTCGGGAAATCAGAGAACAGAAGGTTGGTAGAACCCTCTTATTACTTCTCGAAACCGCCTTCGCTTAGGAATTCCTTCTCACCTGGTTCTGGAGATTCCTTGAGAAGAAGGTATTAGGGTATCAGCAACCAGATTAGAGAAGCAGCTCTCTAAAAGTCTCTGAATTCTTGTGCGCGTGGTGCGTCGTGAAGAAGTCTCTGCCTGTGGAGTCCTCTCTCTTGTACGTCTGTCGCATGTGTTCTCTCCTTGTGCCCCTGGTAGGCTATTTATAGGGACAGCAGGGGTATAATTGTCTCTTAAAAATCTAAAACAGATCGAATCAAATCTGTTTAAATCTAGAAAGTAGCCTTGCTGCGAGGCTAGGATCAGCTTCTGCGAAGCTAGAAGTAGCAGGTCAGTTGATCCTCTTGATCTGTTTTGATCCTTTCCATTTAATTGAAAGATTTTCACTGATGCTCTTACTCGTTTTAGGAGAGTCAAGAGATTATGGCAATCAACTGCCAAGTTTGATCTCAGATTTGATCTTGATTAGATTTGATCTCATCTGGAGATTTAATTGGTCAAAGGTTGACCATAGCAGACCTGCAGCGGCGCTGCCCGCATCGAGTTCACAGCGGAGTTGGAAGGCGCATGTGGCGAAGTAAGAAGACAGCTCTTCAGCGGAGCTAGATAACATCTGTGGCGAAGCTACCGAACATCCTTCTGCGTGGTTGCGTGGGGCTTCAAGCGAAGTTACCTCTCTCTGCGGAGTTAACTGAGCACTTCAGGTGAAGCTATAAGTTAGCTTCCTGATGGAGCTACGAATGGCTTCAAGGCGAAGTTGGATGATTTTAGCCTCTCAGGCGAGGCTATCCCTTTGGACTCATGTGATGCTAAGTGCTAGCATCTTAGATCTGCTGAGGTCTATTTAGAGACAATCCGGGCTCACTGTTTGTAGTAGAGTCCAAGTTGCTTCCTTGTCCCTCAGAGATTGGTGAAAACTGGTCGTCAGCTTATCTGTCATTTGTCTTTTGTAAATGTTAACAAGTACAGAACTGGTCGTCAGCTTGTCTATCGCTTGTCTTTTGTAAATGTCAACAAGTTTAGATATTGTTCGAACCAATCAGCCTATCTTTCACTTGTCTTTTATAAATGTCAACAAGTTTAGATATTGTTCAGGCCAGTCAGAATCTTGTCTTTTTTAGAGTGTCAACAAGACCCCCTTCAAAGTTTTCGAAAGTCTGTAATGGCTCAGACTTCAAAATACTTTGAATTGCTTTGATCAGTGGTATGTGAAGTACGAATGTCGCCATGCTGGTTGAATTCAGCTTCGCTTTTAATCCTGCTTTGGGATAGATTCGCCAAAGAATCATATAGATTCGCTACTCTGAGTAGCTTCGCGTCTGGGTGGCTCTGCATCTGAAATAAGTTCGCTCCGGAACATCTTCCCTTTCCCGAGGCCAACTGCATTGGGCCAGTCACGAGATGACTTCTCTTGCATTAATCGAGGGAGATCATTCCCTTGTGCATTTTCGAGGGAGAATATCCCCTCCTGGCACAGTTCCAAGGGAAACCGTTCCCTTTTTCAAGGCTCAATTAATGCCTTTATGAAGGAGATTATTTCTTCCTTTGTATGGTTCCAAGGGAAACCGTTCCCTTTTTCAAGGCTCAATAAATGCCTTAAATGCGCTCGCGCTTCCATACTTGAAGTGGCAGCTCTCAGGCCATAAGGCCTATAAATAGGACACCTGAGGTCCTCTGAAGAGAAATGGTCTGCTCTTCTCTTCTCTTGGTTATTGGAGAGAGATACTCAGATCTCTGAACTAGTGGGGATGCCCACTCTGGTTATTACCCGCCAAGGACCGGTAAGTCTCGATCATCCAGAGACTTTACCAATAAACTTTAGGGAGTTCATCTCCCTTAACTTAGCTTTAACGGCTGCCTCAGGGATTGATTTCCCTTGTTCTTCATTTTGCAATTGACTAATCTGCAGAGAAGGGTTTCAGCTCAGCCTCCCAGCCAAGCTATATGTGTGTTAAGTCTGCCACATAGGCAAGAATTGGGACTTAGTCTTTCAAAGTTGAGCCAGTTTTGTCATATAGGTGGGGTCAAGACTGCGTCCCTCTGTATCAGTCTGGCTTAGCCATATAGGCGAGGGTAGGACTTAGCTTATGCTGAGCTAGCCCATCATCACTGTGCAAGTGAGGCTATCCTCTGCTTAACTAAACCAATGCTTAACTGAATCGGATATAAATAGCTTCGCCCCAAAGAATTTGACTTAGCGCTTTTGCAGCTTCTCTGGTGTTTAACTGCTAATTTGTTTCAGTTTGCATTGCAGTGAGCTATATTCGCCAATCTTGTGACTTGATGAAAGAGACCAGAAAATTGCCTCTTGCTTTTTCAGTTGAAATTTTAAATCCTAAGCAGGAGGAACAATCTGGGGTAACTGATGTGTGTTCCCAGAAGAGGTTGGCAGTCGCTTATCCGAGATGATTTACTTCGAGGCGAAGCTGGTAGTTGCTTATCCGAGATGATCTACTTCGACGCAAAGCTGGTAGTCTCTTATCCGAGATGATCCACTTCGGGAAAGCGGACATCACCTGTAAGGTCTCGGATCCTTCCCTTGCCAATTTTCATCAAGGAAGATCCAACCTGCTGGTGGCGATCAATCCTTTGCCAGTTTTGATCAAAGAAGGTCCAGCTTCCTGGTGGCACAATCTGTCATTATGCGAAGGATTGCGGCCTTGTCCTGGTGGCACCATCTGTTCCGCGAGGGATTACGGCCTTGTGCAGGAGGAAGGCCTTTCGTGTCCAGTTGGTTTGGCTTGGAAGTCCACTTGTATGCCTTTTCGAGCAAATGACTCTGTTGTATGAGACACAACCTTGATGTAGTATCAATGTACCTTTCCTTTTAAGTCAATGAAAGTTCATTTTATGCTCTTCTGATTTTTGCTTTGCCTTCATTTTGAATTGACTCAGCGGAGTTAGACTTCATACGAAGTTAAAGACAGAATCCTTTCTGAATCAGGGACGCGCTTCCAGTGAAATTATCATTTTCGCGAAGTTCAGACTGTGTTTTTGGTGGAGCTATGGCAAGCTTTTCGGTGAAGTTAACGATACGTCGCGCGAAGTCCGCACTCGACTCGTGGCGGAGTTAGCCCTTAGTGAGGCTGAATCAGCGCTTTTTGGGAAGGCGCTTTAGGCGTTGTTTCAAATTAATTTGAAACGACGGCCTGTGCTCTTTACGAGGTGTCGTTTCAGGTGCTCATTGGCCTATAAAAGCCTGATCGGGCTGAGAGAGAAGGCATCACTTCTCTTTAAAATTTTCCAGAACACTTGACTCTTCTTCTTCTTCTTCGTTCAAGAATCCAAGAACCTCCTCCGTTCCTCAATGGCTCCCAAGAGACGAGCGGGAAAAGAGGTCGTAACCTCCGCAACGGAGGATCCTTCTCCTCCTCCGGTCATCGAACGACCAATCGCCGGTAGGAAACTTTCCTTTTGATTAAAGACCGTCATCTCTCCTTTAAAGCCGATTTCTGGCTGTCCTTAAATGAATTCAGAACGAGATCAATCATGATCTTGTAATCTAAGGTAGTCTGATTCCCTGAATTTTCCTTGATTCCTTGATCGGGAGTCCAAGAACTGAAGAGTTCTTTTTTTAAGCTTCCAAGCGAAGTTATCCCTTAGGCGGTTCACATCCTGTTGAATGACAGGATGCGAAGCTGTCCTTTGAAATTTGACAGAAGAGGACCGTAATACCCTTCTGACGAAGTTAGCCCCTGGGGCTCTGTCGCATCCTGTTGTTCGAGGCTAAGCTTCCAGAGCGAAGCTAACACTTGGATATTTTCCTGCATCCTACCTTCGTGTGGAATGCGGAGTTACACTGCAGCTGCGAAGCTAAGCTTCGGGCGAAGCTATCGTTAGGCCAGCTTCGCTCAGAGAGCGAGGCTATGCCTTAACAAAAATTACATTTTTGTTTTAGCCTTTGCTTGGCTGATAAACTAATCATAGTTTCTCTTTGTTCT
>JAVJIF010026993.1:0-101483 GCA_038442645.1 Agave tequilana | reverse complement strand
CAATTGAAATCACCTAGAGGGGGAATAGGTGATAGTGCAATCTAAAAACTAAATGCGGAATTACAAAACTAATTGCAACACACCAAGTGCAACCAACGAGTGTAGTCGAATCCCCGTGAAGGGCTCTGGACTAACTCCTCTTGATCCTCTGAATAAGAGTTGAGGTGCTATATGAAGCCTCGTGGTTAAGACAAGTGAGGCGCACACACAACCAAAGCATATAAGAATAAGCATATGAATCAATGCAAGGCACAACACAAGCATATGAATGATATGGCAATAGGAATAATGCACAACACAATAGAGAGAGAGAGAGAGAGTTGAGAGTCAAGGATCAAACGCAAAGACAAAGATGTGTTTCGAGGTTCGAGCCCCTAGCTCTACGTCCCCGCCTTCACCGAGAAGGATTCCATCCACTAACTTGTCCACCGAGGACTCCCACCGAGGGAACCTCCACCGAGGAGGATTTGTATAACGGGAGTACGAACTCCTCTCTCAACCAATACACCCTCCACCGAGGCAAACAATCACCACCTCACACAAGAGGGGTAGGCCTGTAGCCAAAAATCACAATCCACCTCTACCGAAGAGGGATACAAACACCCAACCAACTCCACCTCAAAGAGGGAGTAATCCACAATCTCAACCTCTACCAAGGAGGGAGCAACCAACAAAGGGTTTACAACTTGGTGGTATCTTTCAACCACAAACAATTCCTTTTCTACAAACAAATGATCCTATAGAATAGGATAGAAGATAAGCTCAAGTGTGAAAAAACAAGTGTTTTGAAAAATCAAATAACAAGAAAAACTACTGGGAAATCTCTTGCAAATGATAGAAATGAAAATCCAAAATAAATATCCCAAAAATCTAGTTTCTTTGATTTTCCAAAACCCTAAACACAATCAAATTGAAAGTTTTAAAGCCCAAAAACACTTTTGAAAACTTGGAAATAAACTCTGGAGAAACACTAATTTCTTTCTTAAAAATCTTATCAAACTCCCCAGAAATGGGGTATAAATACCTCCTCAAAAAACTAGCCGTTTGGCTGATTCTGTCAGCCAGACAGCTGGCGGTCGACGCAACGGTCGATTTTTCGACCGTTGGAGGAAGCCGGTCGACCGCCGAAAAATAGCGAGCAGAGCTCTCTGGTCCGGTCGACCGGCCCAATGCCAGGCCCAGACATGCAAGGCTGTGCACGTCGGTCGACCGCCGGTCGACCGGCTATGGGGTCGGTCGACGACAGAGCATGTCAGGCACTGTTCTGGGTCAAAAACTGGGATTTAAATATTTTAATAAATTTCATAAAACTTTTAAAAATCACACAAAAATAGGTTTATCATTTTATATTGAAATACAAACTTGTGATAAAAATTTCAAGACAAATATCAAACATATGAATCATTTTGTGTCTAGAAATTTTATCAAAAACCAAAACCTGTATTTTATCAAACTTAGATTTTCAACACATGAATAGGAAAGTCAAAATAAGTTTGTCTAGGAAGTTAAGCATGGTATAGAATGAATTACTATACACAAACCAAAAACTTGTTTTGATCAATCTATTCATGAAAACCAATTCCAAAATAAAAAACGTGTGTGTTGTGCACTGAGCATATCAGCTATCTAATCTTTACACATGGATCTAAAACACACTAAACTAAACTATGGATACCTAAGTCTTCTAGACGATCTTTCATCTTCAAGTCGACTCGATCCAAAACGTGATCACCGAGCTTGACTCCAACTAGTGCAATGTATGATCTTGATGCCGGGCTCTGGAATCACCAAGTGAAAGGCTTCAAAACACCTTTGTTGAAGCAATCACCAACTAATATCTTGATCAATGATCTGAAACTTAAACAACACAAGATTATTAGTAAAATAACTACATGAGTTAATCATCATCAAAATTAGAGTGGAAGGCCTCTGGGCCAACAGACTAATGCTGTTCTATTCTTTTATTATCTGTTATCCTGTGGGATGTTTATATGTGACATTGCAGTGATTTTGATATAATAGTGATTATATGGCTTGTTCAGGTTATTTAAGACTTAGCGTATATGTGGGGTATTTTCCTCGCGTATATATGTCACTGACTCTCGTCGCGACTCCGTTTTCACGTATTTTGGGAAGCGGGGCGTGACACAGACTTAATCGGGTCGACCCGACCACACCCGTTTGACCTAATTATTAAACCTTAAATACAATTTTCACACTATATTACCAAATTTTGGTTGGTCATCACATTAAACTCACACACTAGAGGTCATCGGTTCGAAACTGGGCTCATGCATATTTTTGACAATTTAATTTAGGCGAAAAAGAGGAGATCGAGAGAGAGGGGGCCAGGAGGAGAGAGAATAATCGGGTTGACGGGTTTGAATCGACCGGACCCATTAATAATCGGGTCAGACGGGTCGACCCGATTACGACCCAAACCGATAAGCTCAAACCCAGTCTGTCACCCCTAGATAATCCATTGCATATTTGTTGAAGTTGAGCTGATATGATCTTGAATGACATGTATTATTTATAAACATTTCAAGATCATTAATCTTGAACTACATGAGTCTTATTAGGACTCATTAAGCTTATTAGGACTCGTGTATTGGTGATTGATCTGATTAGCTGAACTGAATCCGACCTTTTGGCCCCAATATAATGAGTAAGAACGTAGAGCCAACTGGGCTAAAGATAATTCCCCTTAATATGTCATAAGTAAGGTGAAATATAGAGTTTATATGGTGAAGCAATAAGTGTCCTCACACCATATCTGAGTTAAAACACGAGCTTAACTTGGTCAAAGAATAATCACCTTGTAAGATATAACTGCAGTAAGGTTTCAGCATTTGCATGTGGTAGCTAGGTTTTCCCCACTTTGCCTTGCTGTTGTGCATTCTCTTCATATACTTAATTTGGCCTGCAAACACGTAGGCAGTTCCCAGAGTCGCGCATCTCTCGCAAGTTCACAGCATTCAACCTGCCGCAAGAACCCAAACTGCCATAACATCGCCACTGTGACCATCACTTTCTCCTGCCAAAATCCCATACACACCGTCATCAATCTTTATTCTTCCTTCATCACTTACAGTATGGTTTATAGACGTGGATTAAGTTTCAGACGCTAATCGGTTCTCCAGCAGTGATGATGAAACAGGATGAATCTTGCAGCAGCTGCATGCGTGGGTCCTGCGAGTTCTACAGTCTCAGAAAACACCGAGCGCGCGAATTAAAGTCAAGAACTGAATGGAGAAATAGAGCGTGAAAAACACAAACTGCGAGCAGAAAATGAAAAAGGAATTCTAGAAGATTTTAGCTTATAAAGTAAGCTGTTGTTTGAGAGAAAGCAAGCTGATATTAGCAGTTGAGGGTGACTTTATGCGGGGTGTTGTTGGAGACAAAGCACGCTGATATTAATAGTTGATGTGACTTTATATTCTGTTGACTGTAAAGCCGAAATTCATTGAAACAATGGGCATCTTTGATGAAGATAGTGAGTTGAACAAGAGCATACGTGACTTCTGTTTGTATGTGTGGAATTGAGCATCAACAACAGCAGCTGAAGTTGAAGTTTGAAGAGCAGAAGTAATCAAAACATTCCACTTGACTTCTAATGGCTTTATGTGTATGGATGTCATATGCCATGTTTGGCCCTTTAAAATTTAGATGAATGTATCCTAAAACCTATTATTTCTATGGGAATATAAATGCATTGGTTTCTAGACAGAAAATTAAGAGCACCGCATGCATGAATGTCAGAAGGAACGTGGCTAATGCTTCGTTAGATTAAAAGATAGAGAATATTTTTACAAAATCATCTTCGATTAAACGGGCAGTTTCTCCATGTTGTATCATAGTGTAAGGGTGGCAATCAAACCCGACCCAACCCGCTTAAACAGGTATGGGTCAACGTTATTGGGGTAAAACCCATTATGAACCAACATGCACTACTACACTTTATAGATTAAATGTCACACATTTACCACTGATTTTTTTCGCTTAAAACGACGTTATAAAACATGCCGTGGCAATTTTGTAAATAATTTATGAGTTTAACGGCGGTTCTATGTTAAAAACACACAGTGACAATTTTGTAAATAATTACGGATTTTCGTTCTCAAAGAACAATCGTTAAATCTAGACAGAAACTACCGTTAAATCTGGACTTTTAACAACGGTTAAATTATAAAATTTTAACGGCGGTTCTTTAAGAACCGACATCTTTTCTCTTTGTGTTTGCCACGTCGCCGATCTGCACCTCAATCCGCAACTCATGATCTAAAAATTTCCTCTCTCTTCTCTCATCTTTGAGCGCTTTGAAATTCCCTCTCTATTCTCTTATCTCTGATGGAATGATCCCACTTTTGTACCCTGAGATCGCGTCGTATGGAATGATTGCACTTGCATTCAGCAGCAGAGGTAGCCGGATTCGACAGTGGAGGGGGGTCGCGCAGGAGGTGAGGAATCGAGTAATCTTAATTGTGTGATGGTTAAAAAATCAGTTTTTGCCTGTTTTTATCTTGATTGTGTAGATTTTTGTTATCAGAGAGGCTTGAGGGATTTGGCATGAGGGAAGAGGAGCCATGGGAGTTGGGGGGGAGAGATTTGGTGTGAGGGATATCAGTGAGGCCGCCGGCGGTCTTTTCTAACAACTCCGACGGAAGATTTGCAGTCTTGAGGATGTCGAGCTCTCTGCAGCGGTCGGATGGCATCGTGGAGGAAGACGATGGAGCGGTCCACACGACATCAGCAATGTTGTTTTATGATTTTTTTTTAAAAAAAATGGATATTTCACATTGGTTTTAAAAATAACATCTTTGCCTCCCACTTACAACAAAACAGACGAATAAACGTCAGACATCATTTCGTTATGACATGTTGGAATTGAAGAATATAAATGCGAATCTTTAAGTTGAATTATGGCGAGATCCGTTGATCGAATCAATTGGATGATGGTTGGAGTGTGTTCTCCTTCCATTGGGGATGAACGTGGTATATTCACATGTTCAATTCCGACTTCAAATGAATGAGATATTCAAGTCTAAAGATTGCCTAATTCAAAGCCAAAAACGGGACTAAAGGTAGCTAAAAACATTAGTCCACATTGGCCATGGATGGAAGTTTGTGGTGTATATATAGAGAAAATTGAGAACAAAGGGCGTGCCCTTTGGGTACTTGGAGTTTTTCGCGCGCGATTGGGAGGGATCTATGCCCGCCCGCACGTGTGGCGTGCGCGCGCTCAGCCGCTGGCGGCGCCGGGCGGGGCTCAGGCTCGGGACCGGGTCCGGGTTCGGGTTCGAGTTCCCTACCTGGCCTGATTCTTTTGAATCGGGTCTCGCGGGTATGGATTGCAAGCATACCCGCTCCGCTACCCGAACCGGACCCGCTCCGCTCCGGATCCAATCCTCCCGCTAACAGTTGCGAACCTGTTGGACTGCCAAAGGTTGCGAACCAGACCCGCTCCCGCCAAAGGTTGCGAACCAATTGGACAGCCAACAGTCATGACTGTTGGGTCGAAAGGTTGCAACCTTTCGTTTGGGTTCGAACCTGTTGGCCCTCCTGGAAAGCTATATAAAGGCTCCGATTCTCAATTGAAAGATATACCAATTACAACAACAAATACACCAAGAGCAAACACTTCTCTTCTCTCTCTCTGAGTTCTGAACACTTCAATTTTTCTGCGTTCTGAACTGGGAAGTAGAGTTCTGAAGTGACTCCAAAAGGGAAGTGGGGAAATCCGTAACTCGGTTTCTGAAGCGACTTCCAACGGAGATTCTGCAAAATTCGTTCTGAAAGAAGGCTTAGAAAATTCAACAGATTCTTATAAAATTGTTGTCTGAATCTAAGACTTCTGAAGAAGAATATTCTTCAACCTTCCATTGTCCTCAACAGTGGGTGCTACTCCAAAGTAAGGGGCAAATATTCATCCGAAATTTGTCCTTGTACCGCTGCTTCAACGATCCTGTGGAAGGTATTGGTTGACTACGGTTCGACCGTACAGTGATTTGGTAGTGCTATCCAAATACCGTGAAAGAGTGTTGTATCTTGGGAGACCAGCGTCCATTATCCCGTTAGCACCGGTGCGGGGGACGTAATTGTCTTAAGGAGATTCGCTCTAAGCATACCTCACTCTAAATACTGTATAAGTGGATTAAATCCTTTATACAGGGGATATACTTTACAGTATATCGAGACTGACTTAGATTCAGTCTAATTGGTGCTTTAACCAAGGAAGGAAATTGAAAGGTGGTTCTTAAATTAAGGAACGTTCTATTGAACGAAAAAACCCCCACCTGATATTTGCCGACCTGGCCAATTAGATTGTTGATATATCAGTGATCTTGATTAGTTGTCAGATTGATTCCTGTTAAGCAGAAATCCAACAATCTTAAGACAATTACTGTTTCTTACTCTGTTCTGCTTGAACTTGCAGAAGATGTCTGAGACTAATCAAGAAAGCTCTAGCAAGGGCACCAAACATGCAGCTACAAGCTTGATGCCAACTCCACTTCCTAACCCGAAGCCGGAGAAGTCAGGAAAATTTGATGGCACAGAATTCAAGAGGTGGCAACAGAAGATGCTCTTCTACTTGACCACTCTTCATCTGGCAGATTCCTGCAAGAAGATCCACCAGAGCCTGCAACTGATGCATGGACTCAATGTGACTTCCTTTGCCGAAATTATGTTTTAAATGGACTGGATGACTCTCTTTACAATGTCTACAGTCCCATCACAACGGCAAAAAAATTATGGGCCAGTCTGACAAGAAGTACAAGACTGAGGATGCTGGTACCAAAAAGTTCGTCGTAGGACGATTCTGGAGTACAAAATGGTGGACAGCAAGACTGTAATCAGTCAGGTGCAAGAGTTCCAACTTATCTTGCACGAGATAGAAGCTGAAGGTATGATCCTACTTGAAACCTTTCAGGTTGCTACTATCGTGGAGAAACTCCCACCTGCGTGGAGAGATTTCAAGAACTACCTGAAGCGCAAGCGAAAGGAGTTAAAGTTGGAAGATCTCATTGTGAGGCTTCGTATCGAGGAGGACAACCGCAAGTCCGAGAAAAGGAGCAGCAAGAACTCCTACGAAGCAAAAGCAAATGTGATCGAGGACTCAAAGGGGAAAGCGTCTACTTCCAAAGGCCTTAAAGCGGAAGAAGACTTCCCAGGAGTACAAAGGCAAGGTCCAACAAGGCAATAACATGCGCTTCAAGGGAACTTGCTACATCTGCAACAAAGAGGGTCATACGGCGAATGAATGTCGCAGCCTCTCAAATAGAACAAGAATCTTGTTGATGGTCTTTTTTAAAGACTATGTTGCAGTGGTAGACAAAAAGTCTGTGTATTTGTACCCTAAGCTTATAAATAAAGGAAAATCTTCTGTTTATTTGCTTGAGTCTCCTATTTTGTGGCATGCTAGATTAGGGCATGTAAATTACAAGTCATTGAAGAACTTGTCTAATCTGGAATATATTCCTAAACTCAACTTGGAAGAAATTCCCAAGTGTAAGGTTTGTTTGAGGCCAAGTTGGCGAAAAATTCATTTCACTCAATAGATCGAAATACAGAACCTTTAGGGTTAATTCATAGCGATCTGTGTGACTTGAAGTTTATGCCAACTAGAGACGGTAAAAAGTATTTCATTACTTTTATTGATGACTGTACAAGATACTATTATGTGTATCTTTTAAACAGTAAGGATGAGGCAAAAATATGTTTATAACATATAAACCGAAGTTGAGAATCAACTCAACAAGAAAATCAAGATTCTAAAATCCGATAGAGGCGGAGAATATGAATCAAATGATTTTAGTGAGTTATGTGCTAGTTTTGGTATAATACATCAAACAACAGCACCATATACTCCTCAGCAAAATGGAATTGCTGAACGGAAGAACAGAACTTTGAAGGAGATGGTCAATTCCATGCTCGTAAGTTCTGGAGCTCCGCAGAACTTGTGGAGGGAAGCTCTATTAACTGCAAATTATATTCTAAATAGAGTACCCCACAAGAAACTTGGTCTTATACCATTCGAGTTATGGCATGGAAGGACACCTTCCTACGATTACCTCAAAATGTGGGGGTGCCTTACAAAGGTGCTAGCACCATTACCTAAAAAGACTAAGTTAGGAGCAAAAACTATGGACTGCGTTCATAGGCTATGCCTTGAATAGTAGTGCCTACAGATTTCTGGTTCATAAATCAGAAATACCAGATATTCATGTAAACATGATTATCGAATCTCGAGATGCTCTGTTCTTTGAAGACATCTTTCCGTACAAACGGGAAGCAGATAAGACTTCTGGGAAAAGAACACACGAGATGGCGTTCAGGGACGAAAGCCCCGAGGAACGAAATATTAATGCGGAAATTGAACCAAGAAGAAGTCAGAGATCTAGAATCTCAAAATCTTTTGGTCCAGATTTCATAGCATACGCTATTGAAAGCGAGCCTCAAACATTTAAAGAGGCTATGTCAACCCCAGAAGCACAAAATGTTATATACAACGGTAAGTCTAGGACATTCGTCGTAGACATAATACCGTGAAGCAGTTGCTCTCAAATGGAATTATCTCTATTGACTTTGTATCGTCAAAGAATATTTAGCGGATCCGCTTACTAAAGGTTTAAGTGGAGAGCGTATAAACTGCGCATCGAGGGGAATGGGTCTAAAAGCCTAACCTTATCGAGTCAGCTTAATGGAAACCTCACTTAGCGACTGGAGATCCCACGGACTAAGTTCAAGAGGAAAACTAGTTATGATTGACTCAGCAAGTAAGCACTTGGGAGCTTGACTCCAATCCATTCCTAAGGTGCACATAAGTGCTTTTTCTACAGGTGGATTAAGGATAAGCTTAACGCTTTTAATGATGCCTATATCTTGTTACTAAACAAGTGGAGTAGAGTAGACTACTCTTAATAGGTCCATCACCTATGTGAGTATAGAGTTGGGTCGGCTCTTTGGGAATTTCTATGGAGGTTGTTATTCCCTAAAGATACTCTCTGAAACCAAGAATGTCCAGGGCCAAAACGAACACAACCAAGAACCAAAGTGATTTGGAAAGTCACTGTGTGAAGCTTGTTGACTTGGCTTACACTAACGGCTAACAGTTCAAGACCTAGTTCACTAATTAGCCAGTAAGTCCGATAAAGCTTTCGCTATGGAAGGTTCAAGACCTAGTTCACCTATCCTTATGCAGTTTCTTTTCTCAAGTACCTTTCGCAATAGAGTCAGTCTCTTTGTGTGTCATTTCCTTGAATCTCCATTCATTGTGGGGGATTGTTGGAATTGAAGAATATAAATGCGAATCTTTGAGTTGAATTATGGCGAGATCCGTTGATCGAATCAATTGGATGATGGTTGGAGTGTGTTCTCCTTCCATTGGGGATGAACGTGGTATATTCACATGTTCAATTCCGACTTCGAATGAATGAGATATTCAAGTCTAAAGATTGCCTAATTCAAAGCCAAAACGGGACAAAAGGTAGCTAAAGCATTTAGTCCACATTGGCCATGGGATGAAAGTTTGTGGTGTATATATAGAGAAAATTGAGAACAAAGGGCGTGCCCTTGGGTACTTGGAGTTTTCGCGCGCGATTGGGAGGGATCTATGCCCGCCCGCACGTGTGTGCGTGGCGCGCTCCGCCGCTGGCGGCGGTGGCGGCCGGCCGGCCGGCCGGCGCCGGCGCCGGGCTCAGGCTCGGGACCGGGTCCAGGTTCGGGTTCCCTACCTGGCCTGATTCTTTTGAATCGGGTCTCGCGGGTATGGATTGCAAGCATACCCGCTCCGCTACCCGAACCAGACCCGCTCGCTCCGGATCCAATCCTCCCGCTAACAGTTGCGAACCTGTTGGACTGCCAAAGGTTGCGAACCAGACCCGCTCCCGCCAAAGGTTGCGAACCAATTGGACAGCCAACAGTCATGACTGTTGGGTCGAAAGGTTGCAACCTTTCGTTTGGGTTCGAACCTGTTGGCCCCTCCTGGAAGGCTATATAAAGGGCTCCGATTCTCAATTGAAAGATACACCAATTACAACAACAAATACACCAAGAGCAAACACTTTCTTCTCTCTCTCTCTGAGTTCTGAACACTTCAATTTTTCTGCGTTCTGAACTGGGAAGTAGAGTTCTGAAGTGACTTCCAAAAGGGAAGTGGGAAATCCGTAACTCGGTTTCCGAAGCGACTTCCAATGGAGATTCTGCAAAATTCGTTCTGAAAGAAGGCTTAGAAAATTCATCAGATTCTTTTATAGAATTGTTGTCTGAATCTAAGACTTCTGAAGAAGAATATTCTTCAACCTTCCATCGTCCTCAACAGTGGGTGCTACTCCAAAGTAAGGGGCAAATATTCATCCGAAATTTGTCCTTGTTCCGCTGCTTCAACGATCCTGTGAAAGGTATTAGTTGACTATGGTTCGACCGTACGGTGATTTGGTAGTGCTATCCAAATACCGTGAAAGTGTTGTATCTTGGGAGACCAGCGTCCATTATCCCGTTAGCACCGGTGCGGGGGACGTAATTGTCTTAAGGAGATTCGCTCTAAGCGTACCTCACTCTAAATACTGTATAAGTGGATTAAATCCTTTATACAGGGGATATACTTTACAGTATATCGAGACTGACTTAGATTCAGTCTAATTGATGCTTTAACCAAGGAAGGAAATTGAAAGGTGGTTCTTAAATTAAGGAACGTTCTATTGAACGGAAAACCTCCCACCTGATATTTGCCGACCTGGCCAATTAGATTGTTGATATATCAGTGATCTTGATTAGTTGTCAGATTGTTCCTGTTAAGCAGAAATCCAACATGACATAGGTTTAAAATTGATGTCGCTTCAGTTTTCTATACTAGAGGTGTCACCCCGTTTATTATAATGGGTTAACATGTCAATCCGTTTATGACCCATTTTCCTCTAATATAATTTTTTATCTAATATTTGTATAGTTATAACTTATAAATTCTCATTTTCCTTATGTGTTTGCTAAAGTTTGAGAATAATATAAATTATATCTATATTGATATGTGGGTAGTGGTTTATTGTCTATTTCGAGCATTTATTTTAGTGTTTATGGACATGTAAAATTGGATCCAAGATTGGTATCTTAAAAATTGGCCTGAAAATTTTTTTGTGAAAAAAAAGACTTCTAATGGGTCGACTGTGTTTGATCCATGAATAAATAGGTTGGTTATATTATAGAATAGTGGGAATAGGATTATGTAATATTAATTGTATTAAGGGCAGATGTTTCCTTACCATGTAATTATAATGGTTATTGTTGGCCCAAGGTTACATCACCCTTGTTTAGTATTTTGATGATTACAAAACATATTAGTTATTTGTACTAATAACAATTGTTGTTTAAGTGTGTTTCAGGTTTATCATCACACTAGAAGTACTCTCACTCAAATACAAGGTTCTTGGACTCAAGACAATTCAATTGGGCTCAAGTTGCAAATATTGAAGATCAAGTGAAGATAGCCCACCTTGAAGAATAGCCTTGAAGTCTTTTAGCAAGTTTGTAAGTTTAGAATGTTAAAGTTTGAATATAGGAAATTTGGCTCTAGGATTTGCACACACACTTGTTTCATGTATTTCCTATGTTTTGAAAAACTTGTTTAAAAAACATGTACAAAGCTTTAGTTTATGCCTTAGTTTATATATACATGTACCAAAGCTTTATATCTTGAAAAACTTGTTTAAAACATGTATATAAACTATTTTCTGCATAATACTTAGCTATAGGTATTTTCAAAATGTTTTACAAAAAATTCCATCTTCAAAAACAGCCCAGTTTTCAGCCTCAGGCAACATCGGTCGACCGGCCCGGTCGACCGGCGTTGTGCCTGGACATGCACTGTTTGTGCATGTCCGTCGGTCGACCGGACCGGTCGACCGACAGAGAGCCTTCTGCTCTCGGGAAATTTCGGTCGACCGGACCGGTCGACCGGAAGAAGGAAACTGTGTTTCCTCCTTTTTGGTCGGTCGACCGGACCGGTCGACCGGGAGCCAACGGCTATATCCAGCTAGGCTGGCGGTCGACCGGACCGGTCGACCGCCAAGCCTGCAACACAGCAACGGCTCTTTCCTCTTTGGGATTTTCTGAAAAACTGTTTCTTTTTCTGTTTTAGCAGATTTTTGGAGAGTGGTTGGGAGCTTTTGCAGGTTGAATTAGGTGAAAAGAAATTGTTTTTAACCTATTTTCTAACCCTATAAATAGAGGAGAAGTCTCTCTTGCTCATTACTTAGAAAAATCCTCAAGTTTTGTTGTTTTCAAAAGAGAAAAGAAAAATTGTTTTAAGCCTTCAATTCCTACTCTTTCAAGATTGTTTTTCAGTTGTGTTTGATTCTATATCACTCTACAACTGAAGTTTTCTCACCACACTTCATAGAGCCAAAAATTCTATACTCATTCTATAGTGAGGTTGTAATTGAAGTGAGAGTGTTTGTAAAAGAAATTGAGAAAAGTGTAGTGATCAAGTTGTGATCACTTGTTCTTGTAATTCCTTCTTGTGAAGCAACCTCTTCGGTAGAGGTCCTTTGTACTCGGTGGAGCTCGGTGCTCGGTCTTCGGTAGACCCAATTGTAAAGGCATCCTCGGTGGATAGTGGAAACCCTTCACGGAGGTGAAGGCGGGGACTAGAGCAAGTGTGCTCGAACCTCGAAACAAATCATCTTGTTTGCGATTGCCTTTGCGTTCTTCTTGCTTTTAATTTCTATTGCTTTATATTGCCTTGAATTAATTGCTTGAGAACTAACCCTCTACTTGTGGAATCTTGTGTTGTTTACCTTACTTGCTATACTTGTTGTTTTACATTGTGAGCATTTCATCTTCATCATCATACTTGGCATTGATCGATCACACCTCAATACAACACGGTTGCATTACGCACCTCTAACCCATTTAAGGGGAATTGGGAGGAAGGAGTTCAGAACCTCGCAAGGGGTATTCGGCTCTTAGTCGTGTTTTGAGAGATCGTTGCATCACTCATTAATTAAAGTTTAGAAAAGATCACTAGATTAGCATTCACACCTATTCACCCCCCTCTAGGTGTTTTTCAATGGTATCAGAGCTTGGACTCTAGGATTTGGTTTAACAACCTTAGAGAAGATCCTAATTTGCTAATCATTTCATTCATATTCATATAGTAAAAATGGCCGATGGAATTAAGACCCCTCCTAAGTTTGATGGACTTAACTTTCCCATATGGAAGGTTAAGATGACCGTGTTTTTGCAATCTCTAGGTAGCCGAGTTGCAAAGGCCGTGACTAAGTCCTTTAGTGTACCCCCCGGTGACGAATCCACTTGGTCCGAAATAGAGACTAAGGAATTCGATGCCAATGCCAAAGCTCACTATGCACTTCTACAAGCCCTAAATGATGATGACATAGCTAGGGTTATACATTACAAATCCGCATTTGAGATTTGGTCACACTTGATAGTCACTCATGAGGAGACCTCACAAGTTAAGAAGGCTAAGATTGACCTTCTTCGGTCTCAATATGAAACATTTAGCATGCAAGACAATGAAACCATAGATGATATGGTTACAAGGTTTACCAAGATTACTAATGGACTCTCTTCTTTAGGTGAAGATATCAACAATGATCAAAGAGTAAGGAAGATCATCCGGGCTCTTCCTCCTTCATGGGAAGTTAAAGCAACAACCTTGAAGGAACTCAACGACAATGAAGAGATGGAGCTTATAGGTCTCATTGGGAATCTCAAAACCCATGAGATGGAAAGGAAAGCAAGAGAGGACATGGCTCCTACCAAGAAGAAGACTATTGCCTTCAAGTGTCAATCATCACACTCCGACGAAGATGATGAAGAAGAAGATGACGAAGAGCTCTCACTTCTAGTCAAAAATGTTCGGAGGATGTACACAACAAGGCAAAGTTTCAAGGTAGAAGGAGATGGCAAGGAGGCAAAGAAGAAAGGAAGATTGTGTGCTTCAATTGCCAAAAACCGGGACACATAGTTGCGGAGTGTCCGGACAAAGCAAAGCCCTCCACATCAAAGAAGCCATACAAGAAGAAGGCTATGAAGGCAACTTGGGATTCGGAGACCGAATCCGAAGAGGAGATAGACACCGCCAACATGTGCTTCATGGCTAATGAAGGCACAAGCAAGGTAACCTCTTCCCCTTCTCATAATGATGAACTTTCTATGGATGAGTTAGAAGAAGCTTTTGTTGAGTTGTCACAAAACTATGACTTCTTAAAGAAAAAGTATTTAAAAATGAAAAGGAAAATGAATCTTTAAGTCATCAAGTTTTTACTCTTACAAAAGAAAAGGATAATTAGTTTCCACCTTGACCACTACTAAAATGATTTGAAAAATATAAGACTTCTTGCAAGGGTAAGGCCCCACTAATTGATTCTAATGAAGTTTCCATGCTTAGGGAAAGATTAGACTCATTAAGTGTTGTTTTGAAAAATTGTGAATTTGATAAGAAAAGGATTGAGGCTATGTTTCCTAAGAAACAAGCCCCAAAGAAAAATGCTCATGCTCATGTTCATGCTACACAACCTAAACAACATGGCAAACCCCAAAAGCATGCTCACACTACTACACATACACATCATGCATTCATGTATAGAAAAGTGTACTCATGTTCACATTGTGGGCGGAAGGGACACTTAGCAAATTTTTGTTATGATAGACTAAGTGCATCACATCATAATGTTTGGGTTCGTAACACTAACTTCAAGGACCCAGAAAGTTTGGGTACCAAAGTCAACAATTATTTTAAATGATGTAGGTACTTTCCAAAGCCCAACGACGTAGAGGTTTGTGGTATCTTGATAGCGGTTGCTCAAGGCACATGACTTGGGACATCAACAACTTTGCAACCCTATCAAGATATCATGAAGGTGGCACCGTCACCTTCGGAGATGACGCCAAGGGTAAAATCATCGGTATTGGTAATGTAAAACTTGGCACCTCTCCTTTAATTGAAAATGTGGTTTTAGTTGATGGCCTCAAGCATAATCTCTTGAGTGTTAGTCAACTTTGTGATAAAGGTTTTGATATAGTTTTTGACAATGTTGCTTGTAAAGTAATTGATAGAACTTCTAATGTTTGTGTATTTTCCGGTTTTTTCGTGAAAGCAATGTTTATATGATTGATATGTTAAATATGTCTTGTAATATTACTTTTAAAAGCCCTCGATGATGACTCTTGGTTGTGGCATAGGAGATTAGGGCATATTTCTTTTGATCATATTTCTAGATTAAATTCAAAGGAAATGGTGAAAGGTATTCCTTCATTGAATTTTGAAAAGGACCGAGTTTGTGACTCATGTCAATTTGGGAAACAAACTAAGTCTTCTTTCAAGTCAATTAAGGATATCATGACATCACGTCCTTTGGAATTAATCCATATGGATCTATTCGGCCCAACACAAACCAAAAGTCTAAGTGGGAATAGATTTGCTTATGTTTTGGTTGATGATTTTTCAAGATTTACATGGTTTTCTTTCTTGAACATAAAAACCAAGCATTTTCGTATTTCTAAACTTTTAAGAAAAGAGTAGAAAAAGAAAAAGATTCTTTGATTTTGAGAATAAGAAGTGATAGAGGAGGTGAATTCATTAACCAACCCTTTACCACTTTTTGTGATGAACATGGAATAAAGCATGAACTTTCTTGTCCTAGAACTCCACAACAAATGGAGTAGTTAAACGGAAAATAGAACATTACAAGAGATGGCTAGGACAATGCTAAGTGAATACGGTCTACCACATTATTTGTGGGCCGAGGCCGTTAATACATCATGCTACATATCAAATCGTGTTTTCTTGTGTAAAAATACTACTAAGACTTCTTTTGAAATGTATTTTCTAGAAAACCTAATGTTTCATATTTTAAAGTTTTTGTTGCAAATGCTTTGTTTAACACAAAAGATAATTTAGGAAAGTTTGATGCTAGATCTTATGAGGCTATTTTGTAGGTTACTCAAACACTAATAAGGCTTATAGAGTTTTCATTAGATCATCTTTGACTATTGAAGAGTCTATTCATGTTAAGTTTGAGGAATCTAACAAGTTTGTTAAGAATGTTGTAGAGAAATAGATGCCTTGCATGAAGGCTTGGAGAAAGTCACCTTGGAGGATGCTTCTACCATGGGAGACAAGCCAAAGGATGATGATGGAAGTGAAGCCAAAGTGGAAGAGGCCCAAGGAAATGAACATCAAACAAATGAGGTGGAGCCCTACTCAACCACTACCTAAGGATTGGAGATTCAACCCTCATCATCCCAAGGACCTCGTCATAGGTGAAGTATCAAAAGGGGTAACTACTCGTTCTAAAATTCAAGATTTTTGTGGCCACTTTGCATTTATTTCACACATTGAACCCAAAAATGTCCTCGAGGCCGAGGCCGATTCATATTGGTTGCTAGCTATGCAAGAAGAGCTCAATCAATTTGAGCGCAACCAAGTATGGCACCTTGTTCCTAGGCCCACGATAGACCAACAATTGGTACTAAGTGGATCTTAAGAACAAGTTAGATGAATCGGGTAATATAGTTAGAAACAAGGCTAGGTTAGTTGCCCAAGGTTACACTCAAATCGAAGGGATCGATTTTGAAGAAACCTTTGCACCCGTAGCACGGCTTGAAGCCATACGGATGACACTAGCATTTGCCTCATATAAAAATTTCAAATTATTTCAAATGGATGTTAAAAGTGCTTTTCTAAATGGTTTTATTGAAGAGGAAGTGTATGTTGAACAACCCCCCGGGTTTGTTGATCCTACACATCCGGATTTTGTTTTTAAATTAGACAAAGCTCTTTATGGTTTAAAACAAGCCCCTAGGGCTTGGTATGAAAGATTGTCTTCATTTTTGATTTCCAATGGTTTAAGAAAGGTAAAATTGACACAACATTGTTTACAAAACATGTAGAAAAAGATATTCTTATTGTGCAAATTTATGTAGATGATATTATTTTTGGTTCTACTAATGAATCTCTTTGCAAAGCTTTTGAGTCATGCATGAAGGATGAATTTGAAATGTCTATGAGGGGAACTCAACTATTTCCTTGACTCCAAATCAAGCAAAGGAAGGATGGGATCTTCATCAATCAAGCCAAGTACACAAAGGAACTAATCAAAAGATTCGGGCTTGAAGGATCAAAAGTAAGCAAAACTCCCATGGCTACAACTACCAAGCTTGACAAGGATGAACAAGGTAAAAGTGTAGACATTAAACTTTATAGAAGCATGATTGGTAGTTTGCTTTATTTGACGGCTAGTAGGCCGGATATCATGTTTTCCGTTTGTTTATGTGCACGTTTTCAATCATGTCCTAAGGAATCACACTTAATAGCGGTAAAACGCATAATTAGGTATCTTAAGGGCACAATTGAATTGGGTTTGTGGTATCCTAAAACCGGATTATTTGAAATGAAGAGTTTTTTCGGATGCCGACTATGCGGGTTGTAAGGTAGATAGGAAGAGCACAAGTGGAACATGTCAATTCTTAGGTAATTGTCTTGTATCTTGGTCTTCCAAAAAGCAAAATTCGGTAGCCCTATCAACCGCCGAGGCGGAGTATGTTGCGGCCGGAGCTTGTTGTGCACAAGTTCTTTGGATGAAACATACTCTCCTTGACTATGATTTACATTTTGATCATGTTAAGATTTTTTGTGATAATACTAGTACAATTCACATGACCAAAAATGCTAATCAACATAGTAAAACCAAGCACATTGATATTAGGTATCATTTTCTTAGAGATCACTTTGAAAAAGGTGATATTGATATTGACTATGTTTCTAACGATTTTCAACTTGCCGATATTTTCACTAAACCTTTAGATTATGCAAGATTTTCCTTTATTTGTGGTGAGTTGAATGTATGTATGATTGATTCTTAAAATATTTTTGTTTTGATATGTTTGTTTTGATCTGTTTTAACCCTTTTTGATGTATGACAAAAAGGGGGAGAAAAATATATAAGTTTGGAGAAAAAGAATATAAGTTGATTAAAATTGTTGGGAGAAAAATATACTAGTTTGAATATACTTAGATTTTTGAAAATAATAAATTTGTTCATTATTTGGTTTTCTTGACAAAATTTATGGTGATGACTTTTTCAAATGCTTTATGTATGATTTCATAGTTTTTCATATTCATGATAGATACATAGTATTGTTTGAGGGGAGCTTTCCAAGCTTTTTCCTCTCTTATTTGTTTAATAACTATATGTTTTGTCATCATCAAAAAGGGGGAGATTGTTGGCCCAAGGTTACAATCACCCTTGTTTAGTATATTTTGATGATTACAAAACATATTAGTTATTTGTACTAATAACAATTGTTGTTTAAGTGTGTTTCAGGTTTATCATCACACTAGAAGTACTCTCACTCAAATACAAGGTTCTTGGACTCAAGACAATTCAATTTGGGCTCAAGTTGCAAATATTGAAGATCAAGTGAAGATAGCCCACCTTGAAGAATAGCCTTGAAGTCTTTTAGCAAGTTTGTAAGTTTAGAATGTTAAAGTTTGAATATAGGAAATTTGGCTCTAGGATTTGCACACACACTTGTTTCATGTATTTCCTATGTTTTGAAAAACTGTTTTAAAAAACATGTACCAAAGCTTTAGTTTATGCCTTAGTTTATATATACATGTACCAAAGCTTTATATCTTGAAAAACTTGTTTAAAACATGTATATAAACTATTTTCTGCATAATACTTAGCTATAGGTATTTTCAAAATGTTTTTACAAAAAATTCCATCTTCAAAAACAGCCCAGTTTTCAGCCTCAGGCAACATCGGTCGACCGGCCCGGTCGACCGGCGTTGTGCCTGGACATGCACTGTTTGTGCATGTCCGTCGGTCGACCGGACCGGTCGACCGACAGAGAGCCTTCTGCTCTCGGGAAATTTCGGTCGACCGGACCGGTCGACCGAAGAAGGAAACTGTGTTTCCTCCTTTTTGGTCGGTCGACCGGACCGGTCGACCGGGAGCCAACGGCTATATCCAGCTAGGCTGGCGGTCGACCGGACCGGTCGACCGCCAAGCCTGCAACACAGCAACGGCTCTTTCCTCTTTGGGATTTTCTGAAAAACTGTTTCTTTTTCTGTTTTAGCAGATTTTTGGAGAGTGGTTGGGGAGCTTTTGCAGGTTGAATTAGGTGAAAAGAAATTGTTTTTAACCTATTTTCTAACCCTATAAATAGAGGAGAAGTCTCTCTTGCTCATTACTTAGAAAAATCCTCAAGTTTTGTTGTTTTCAAAAGAGAAAGAAAAATTGTTTTAAGCCTTCATTCCTACTCTTTCAAGATTGTTTTTCAGTTGTGTTTGATTCTCTATATCACTCTACAACTGAAGTTTTCTCACCACACTTCATAGAGCCAAAAATTCTATACTCATTCTATAGTGAGGTTGTAATTGAAGTGAGAGTGTTTGTAAAAGAAATTGAGAAAAGTGTAGTGATCAAGTTGTGATCACTTTGTTCTTGTAATTCCTTCTTGTGGAGCAACCTCTTCGGTAGAGGTCCTTTGTACTCGGTGGAGCTCGGTGCTCGGTCTTCGGTAGACCCAATTGTAAAGGAATCCTCGGTGGATAGTGGAAACCCTTCACGGAGGTGAAGGCGGGGACTAGAGCAAGTGTGCTCGAACCTCGAAACAAATCATCTTGTTTGCGATTGCCTTTGCGTTCTTCCTGCTTTTAATTTCTATTGCTTATATTGCCTTGAATTAATTGCTTGAGAACTAACCCTCTACTTGTGGAATCTTGTGTTGTTTACCTTACTTGCTATACTTGTTGTTTTACATTGTGAGCATTTCATCTTCATCATCATACTTGGCATTGATCGATCACACCTCAATACAACACGGTTGCATTACGCACCTCTAACCCATTTAAGGGGAATTGGGAGGAAGGAGTTCAGAACCTCGCAAGGGGTATTCGGCTCTTAGTCGTGTTTTGAGAGATCGTTGCATCACTCATTTAATTAAAGTTTAGAAAAGATCACTAGATTAGCATTCACACCTATTCACCCCCCCTCTAGGTGTTTTTCAGTTATATATTCGGTAGGGGGAGCATTTGGTGCGGCTAACTGAAGAAACGAACTGAACCAAACTGAACACATCGGTCGGCACGGTTTGAGAAAGATTTCTGTTCGATTAAGTTTCCAATTTTTTGGGATTCAGTAAATCGAAACTGAACAGAACCTAATGTAAACCCAACCCACTTCCTAATTTCTCTTCTTTTTCCTTTTTTTCAATTAAAACCTAGCCCACCCAGGTCCTCTATTCCAAGCCCAACCCATCTCTATGATCACTATTCAATCATCTCCTTGCTCTGATTCTCTTCATCTCTTCATCTCAACCTCTCTCCTCTCTCTCAGACAAAGTCCCCCCAACCCTCGTTGCCCTCCCCCGATCCTCCCACCCCACCCCTCACCGCTCCTCTCCGATCTCCCCCAATCTCCCCACCCATCTTTGCCCTCCCCCAACCTTCCCCGATCCCTCCCACCCCTTGTCACTCCCCTGACCTGTGAGGGCTCCTCCGCCTGCAAGTCGTCAATTTCGCCGGCAAAGGCCTCGATCCTTGTCCTCACTCTCTTCTTCCTCGATGAAAGTCCGCCGCTTACGAAGTCCTCCAGTGCGCCGACGCCTTGTCCCGACCTCGTCCCTTCCCCTCTATTCTTCCTCGACGCCCTCGCTCTCTTCTTCCTCGACAAAGTTTGTCGCTCTGCTGGAAGATTGGCGATAATCAGTTAAAATCGAAACCAAACCGAAATATCAGCTCGGTTTCAGTTCGGTTACTTGTGCGGTGTGGTTACAAATTTTTGGACAAAACCGCACTGCACCGCACCGTGCTTAGCCCTAATATTCAGCATTGCCCTTATCAATAATACATACAATTCAAATTTAATATGGTATCAGAGCCAACTTTCTAAAAAATTCTGCTTTCTAAAAAATTTTCTCTACTATTAATCGTTCTCACGCCATCCTCGAGCTTGCGCTGGGCAGTGCTCATATAGCGCGTGCCTATTACCAAGCCACCTCCAACTAGTGTTCACCATCAAAGTTTTTCATCTTGGTCAAGAGATCTCTATTGGCAATTCTAATCTTGGTCACAAGTTCTACTTGATATTTGAGGCCACCATGTTCTCCAATGACTTCTACCTAGTTCGACACCACATCTTCATTTTCATCGATCAGCTCTTCCTTCAGTGATCGCTTCTCTCCTTTGACGGATCTATTACTAACAGTCTCTTCTCCTAAATATGGCACCTCTTCTTCTCTGACTGGTTCCCCTTCTTCTACTAAGTTTGAAAATTTCTCAAAACCTTCTCTTCTGCTGAGTTTGATGATATCTCAAAACCTACACATCTGTGGAGTTTAAAGATCTCATAAAACCTGTCAACCTTATTTTCTATATGTTAATGTCCACCAAGCTTCAAGCTAACTCATGGGTTTTTGGAGTCTACCATGTGTACTCTAATGAGACTTTTAGTATCAAAGTACGCTTTGCAACACGTAATGGGGAGATTCTGTCTCCTCGTTTTAAATTAACTGCAAGCGCACGGTCGTTCGATGTAGCACTTGAGGGTCGATCCACAGGGACAGGTGGTTCTTACAGTTTCAACACTTCTACGCGAATTGGTAAAAGTTTGTGAGAGTTTTGTTCTGAACTATATGTTAATTTAGAAAAGTCAAGCACTTAGGATCGAATACCCTAAATTAGAATCAAGTGATCAATTTTTGGTCTCTCTACTAGTTCGTTACAGATCACCAAATTACTATTTCTATCAGGTAAATTAAGTCCGAATACTAGATCTAAGTACAAGGTATCATCCACGTTACATGATCCATCAAAGGTAAATAAAAATGACAGATTAACTTAAAGGCGAAAAAGCAGTAAACCCTAAGTATGGATCATTAACTAGAGATGCATAGCCTGTCAAATAACTAGTGACTTTAGAAATAATCTCCTAAAAATATAGGTCAATTGGTATGTGAAACACCCTAGGTAGGAGATCTACTTATGATCACATGAATTTAGGTTAGGTTCATCTTCCCTAAATACTTGCGGGAAATTTAGCTATGCATGATAAAACTAACAATAAACTAAACTAATTAAATCAGTTTAAAATTATCTAAATTTAATTAAATAATTAATTGCAAACATGAATTAATTAAACTAATCAAATTAATTAATAAAAAAATAAAAAAATAAAATACTTACCTGCCAGGGGGCGGGCCGCCCCCTTCCTCTTCAAAATGGGGCGCCAGGGGGCGCCCCCTTCTTTTCAAAGGGAGGGCGCCAGGGGGCGCCCTCTGTTGTTTCAAATGGGGGGCGTTGGCGTCCCCGCCCCCTCAGCTGGACAGAGGCGCCAATGGCGCCTCTGTAGGCATCTTTTTCTTTTCTTTTTTTCTTTTTTTTTTTAAAGAAATGAAGAGATAAAGAAAATGAAAAATTAAAGGAAATTCAGCCTCCAAGAAAATTAGCCGTCGGGAAAGAAAATAACTTCTAAAGAAATTGCAGAAAATTGAGAAAGTGGCCAAATCAAAGGTGAGATTCATATCCTGGCACAAGTTTCAAGGAAAAATAAAACCTAAAAAAAACCTAGAAAAGAAACCCCCCAAACCCTAGCCTTTACATGTATATTTATAGGCTAGGGTTTGGCTATTTTACAAGAAGTCTAAATAGTTACAAAATACAAGGAGAATTGTTAAATTAATTTTGCACTTTTACATCTCTATCCATTTGCGTTTAAGCCCCTGACTTTTGCAAAATTACGTTTTCAATCATACTGGCCTCGAACTCTTTGATGTCAGTTTTAGGCGTAGTAGAGCGATCCCAGCAGGGTCAAGCCTCCTATCTCGCATTCAACTCCTTTTAACGCGCTTTACGGTCTCAAAAGAGTCTTTTGTGGTCCAGTCTCTCCTAATAACTTTGTCTGCAAAATAGACTAAAAATACCCGAGTAGTATTATTTATAAACAAATGATAGATAAATATGAGCATGAAAATGTAACAAAATTGGCGCTCAACAACACGTGAAAAAGACTTAGATTAACCTTCAAAAGTTTTTTCTATTGATCAAAATTCATCTCTCCTTCTCTTCTTCGCAAGATACTCTTAATAATTTGACATCTCCTTCTCGCCATCCACACTCATCCAAACTCCCAATGTTTGTCCTTCATGAGTTCCAAAGGGGTGTTCAAGATTATACAAATTATATTTATCATCTTTGAAGAGTGTCATGTGGGATCGCCCGACAGCTTTCAGATTTTTAAGCATACATACATACATACATACATACATACATATATATATATATATATATATATATATATATATATATTAATATATATATATTATGAGGAATATGTATATCACCTGATACAGGAGGCAACTTTGTCCTATGTCGCACTCAAAAATCATATCTCTCGAAAAAAAAATCACGATCCGATCGTACGTTATCATCTTCATGTTTTAAGATGTATATATAAAAAAATCAAGTGATTTGGAGTTCGTTTACTCATTGATCTAATCGTTCTATTTTATTCTACTGTTAAAAAATCATTAATGATTGAACCCAAAGAAAATAGAGTAAACAAACCCTAAATCAGGTGATTTTTTATATGCATATATTTTAGAACAGAAGATGATGATTTGCGGTCGGATCTTGAAAATTTAATCAAAAACTTCAGTTTTGATTGCGACATAGGACAGAGTTGCCTCCTATATCAGTTGATTCCCTTTTCTCTATATATGACGAATATGTAAATCAGCTGACACAGGAGGTAAGTTTGTCCTATGTCGCACTTAAAAATCATATCTCTCGAAATTTTTTACACGATCTAACCACACATTATCATCTTCATGTTCTAAGATGTATATATATAAAATATCTATTTGGAGTTTGTTTACTCATTGATCTAATCGTTCCATTTATTCTACTGTTAAAATACCTTTAATATTTGAAACCACAAAAAATGGAGTAAACAAGCCCCAAATCAGGTGATTTTTTATATGTATATATCTTAAAATATGAGATGATAATGTGTGGTCGGATCTTAAAAGTTCAATTAAAAACTTGAGTTTTGAGTGCAACATAAGACAGAGTTACCTCTGTATTAGTTGATACCCATATATCCTTCAAACTCATAATTTTTTATTCATTGTGATTTTGCAAAGGGTGTTACACAACAGTATGATTAGAATTATATAATACTAATAATTGAAGATTTCTTATTTCATGACATCTTATTTACTTCATCATTTTCTTTTTCCTAAAAACACCCATTTATAGTGTTTCAAGTGACATTAATTGGAACTATCTTTCCTTACACAAGCTTGACCTAGATTTACCTTCATATTAATTCGTGTCTATCAACTGAACCCTTTTGTAAGAATACCTAGAGGGGGGGTGAATAGGTGTATGGCTAATCTAATGACAAATAATCTGAAATTAAAACTAAATTGCAACACACTTAGCGTAACCAAAGAGTGTAGCCGAATTCCCGGTGAAGGGCTCTGGACTATCTCCTCTAAATTTTTCTAAATAAGAGTTGAGGTGCTATGTAAAGCTCTCTTTGTTTAACACAAGTATGGCACACAAACAATACCAAGCATATGTGTATGAATGAACAATATGAAATAATACAAGATATAAGAGAAAGAGAGAGAGAGTTAAAGATAGTGGATCAATCGCAAACACAAGATATGTTTCGAGATTCGAGCCACTGCTCTACGTCCCCGCCTTCACACAAAAGGATTTTCACTATATCGTCCTCACAGGACTTCCCACACAGGGAACCTCCACTGAGGATTTGGGCAATACAACTTTAGAGTATACAACTCCTCTCTCAAACAACAACCTCCACACAAGAAGCAAGGCATAACAACAATCACCTCTACACTTAGAGGGATAGACACTTAGCCAAACAACAATCACCTCTCACTAGAGATAAAGCTCAAAGCCAACAATACCACAATCACCTCTACACTTAGAGGGATACCAATACAACCAAACACAACCTCCACAATCACCTCTCACTAGAGGGGTATCACAAAGTAAAGAAGGTTACAACTCTTGGTGATCACAAAGACCACAAACAACTTTTTCCCACAAAATAAAGATCTTATAGATAGGATAGAGATGATAGCTCAAGTGTGAGAAAATAAAGAGTTTGAAAATCAAAATCACAAAGAAAAACTCTTAGGAAAACTTCTAGATAGCTATAGAAATGAAGATCAAAAACAAATTCTCAAAGACTCTATTTTCTTTGATTTTTCCAATCCTTTAAAAACAAATAAAGATAAAATCTTTAAGCCTAAAACTATTTTAAAAACTTACTGTTAACACTTAGAAAGATAGGAAATTTTTGCTCTTAAAAACTATGAAGAAACCAGCTCAAGAGATGGGTATTTATACCCTCTCAAAAATCTGCCTGTTGGCAGCGAGGAAAAGTCAGAAACGACCTTCCGGTCGATCGCCCGGTCGACCGGCTAATGGTCATTTTTATGACCGTTGTGCCTCCGGTCGATCACCCAGTCGACCGAGCTTGGATACAGAGAGCAGCGACCGGGCCCAGTTCGAGAGAGCAAAGCTCTCTGGCGGTCGACCCGGGTGGGTCGACCGGCCCACCAGCCCATACTACCGTGCAAGTTTGTGCACGTCGGTCGACCGACTTCTGCCTCGGTCGACCGGCAAAAGGCCAAGTCAATATTTTTAAGGATTAAAAACTTGGTTTTTTATCTTCTATTAAATCCATAAAATCACATAAATTCCATAAAAATAAGTTCTTATAAGATCTTTGAAATACAAATATATGTGACTAAAATTCACACATATTACAAACATTTTGAACTATTTTTGTGATACTGAAATTTGGCTAAAATACAAAAACCGTATTTTCCAAGGCTTGAAATTTTGAAATGGAAAACCGCTTTCTCCAAAACTCATGTAAGTACAAAAACATGATATTGAAACAACTTTGAAGCATATTGTATTTGGATAGAATCCAATATACATATAAAGATATCTATCTATGTTTTTGACATGAAATTCAAAATCTGTTAACCGAAAACTAAAACAAATAAACTTAAAAACTTGTGTGTGTATGTGAACTGGAGCATATCAACACTATCTAATTTTTACATAAGATCTAAACACAAACTAAAACACAAACCGAAGTCTTCTTATCTCTAAGCCGACTCGATCCAAACATGATCCAACGAGCTTGACTCCAACCGAGTATTAGATGCGATCTTGACGCCCGGGCTCTTGAATCAACATATGATAGCTCCAAAACACTTTTGTTGAAGCTAATCACCTACTAATATCTTGATCAAATATTTGAAACCAAATATCACAAGATTATTAGTAAATTATAACTATATGAGTTAATCATCATCAAAACTAGATTGAAGGGCCTCTGGGCCAACACCTTTTTCTAATAGTCACACATAAGTAATCTTTTTCCTTTTCTGACTACCAACAAATATTTTTGTCTCAGCTCTTCAGATCACAAATTTTCTCTCACATCTTTCAACAAAACGTTATCTACCATGAAGTATGTTATTAATAATTTTTTCAAAAGGAGGCTGTTGCGTACGAGGCAACAACCAGCGGAATCCACTAATAGAGATAGATGCAGCGGAGAAGTACCCACACGACAATAACAGAGAAACAAGAAAGAAAGCAAACCAACAATATTTAACGAGGTTCGGCAATTTGCCTACGTCTTCAGGGCAAGGGAGAGAGAGTTTTTATTGATTCAATAAATAATACAAATTGTACCTTACATACAATTCATGTGGGCTCTGCTCTTTTTATAGTCAAAGAGACCAGCAATTTAGGAAACCCCAATTGGATTCGTCTCCAATTCAGAAACAAAGTCCAAATCTTGAAAAGAGAGACAGATCCGCGCCTAGATACGCCTGTCGGTAGACCGGGCGGTCGACCAACCAAGCACCCGGTCAACCGCTCGGTCGATTATATCCAATAATGAAAGTACACCTAGAGGGGAGTGAATAGGTGTACGGCTAATCTATGAACAATAATGCGGAAATTAACTCCTCTGAATTCCTCTGAATAGAGTGTAGCCGAATTCCCGGTGAAGGGCTCTGGACTAACTCCTCTAAATTCCTCTGAATAAGAGTTGAGCTATATGAAGCTCTCTTGGTTAAACACAAGTATGGGCACATACAAACAAACACAGCCTGTATATGATATGATAATATGAATCAATGCACAATGTAAGAGAGAGAGAGTAAGAGAAAGTGGATCAAACGCAAACACCAAGATATGTTTCGAGGTTCGAGCACACAGCTCTACGTCCCCGCCTTCACACAGAAGGATTTTCACTAACTCGTCCACACAGGACTTCCCGCATAGGGAACCTCCACTGAGGATTTGG
Organism: Agave tequilana; assembly: GCA_038442645.1. Taxonomy (NCBI): domain Eukaryota; kingdom Viridiplantae; phylum Streptophyta; class Magnoliopsida; order Asparagales; family Asparagaceae; genus Agave; species Agave tequilana. Next base: position 74,088 of record JAVJIF010026993.1, on the reverse strand, counting down.
GGGCAATTATAATTGGGAGTACACAACTCCTCTCTCCAACAAATACAATCTCTCAAAGAGGCAATGCACAACTTACAACACCTCTACACTTAGAGCGATAGGCACTTAGCCACACAAACAAACAAACACCTCACACTTGAGGGATTCTAACACAATCTTTACCTCTCACTAGAGGGAGCCAAAAACTACTTCCACTATTACCTCACACTTGAGGGATAACAATTCTATCACCTCTCACTAGAGGGATATCACAAAAATGGAAGGTTTACAACTTGGTGATCACAAAGACCACAAACAACTTCTTTTCTCACAAAACAAAGATCCTAATAGATAGGATAGAAGATAAGCTCAAGTGTAAGAAATCAAGGCATTTGGAAATCAAATAATAAAGAAAAATACATGAAAAAACAACTAGAATAGATGTAGAATGAAGAACAAAACAAATATCCCAAATCTCTATTTTTCTTTGATTTTTTCAACCCTTGAAAACAAATAAGGATGAATCTTTTGGCTTAAAAACTCTTTTGAAAACTAGTGTTAAAACACTTGTAAATGGGAGAAATTTTGCTCTGGAAATCTTATTGAAAAACCAACTCAAATGGGGTATTTATAACCCATTTGAAAATCTGCCCGTTGGCAGCTGAAAAGGGCCAGAATGCCCTTCTGGTCGACCGGCCGATCGACCGGCCAACGGTCAAAAAGTTAACCGTTGAGCCCTCCGGTCGACCGCCCGGTCGACCGTGCCAGATCAAGAGAGTAATTGCTCTCTGGCCGGTCGACCGCCCGGTCGACCAGGCCCAAAGTGAACAGTCGACTGCCCGATCGATCGGCCGCACCCGAGAGTGGGCCGACTTCAGTCGATGGACCAGCCAAATCACATGGCCTTGTGCATGTCTTGTTTTCATCGATCGACCGGTCCGGTCGACCGACTACTGGTCCGGTCGACCGTCCCGGTCGACCGCCAGAGCCTGGCAGGGACAAATTCAGGATTTAAAAACTAATCTTTTTAACTTCAATTAAATCTCATAAAATCACATAAATTCCACAAAATCAGTTCTTTTATTATCTTTGAAATACAAACATGTGTGATAAAAATTCAACACATATTTTAAATTTTTGAACCATTTTTGTGCCTTAGAAAATTTGCCTTAAACCAAATTCTGTATTTTCTAAAGCTAAGATTTTTGAAATGGAAATTTGATTTTTTAAAAATACATGTAAATACAAAAACATGATATTTAAACAACTTTGAAGCATATAGTATATGGATAGAATCCAATAAACATGAAAGTTATTATATCTATGTTTTTGACATTAAATCCAAAAATAGGTTTTATCTAAATTCAAAACTCCAAACTCATGAGGTAGACTATCAAAATAAGTTTTTCTAAATAGATGAAGCATATATGTATATAGATCGAATCTAATATACATTAAACCATGTAAACTTGTTTTGATTCTATCTATCCATGAAAATCAAGATCGGTTAAACCAAAAACCAAAACCAATAAACATGAAACTTAAAACAAGTGTGTGTTGTGAACTTGAGCATATCACACTATTTAATCTTTACAATGGATCTAAACTAAATCTTAAACTAAACAAACCGAAGCCTTCTTGTAGAACGCCGTCTTCAAGTTGACTCGATCCAAACGCGATTCCCCGAGCTTGACTCCAACGAGTGTTAGGTGTGAACTTGACGCTCGAGCTCTTGAATCACCATGTGAAAGCTCCAAAACTCTTTTGTTGAAGCTTAATCACTTACTAATATCTTGGTTAAATATCTGAAACTGAATATCACAAGATTATTAGTAAACTATAATTACATGAGTTAATAATCATCAAAACTAGAGTGGAAGGCCTCTGGGCCAACAATCTCCCCTTTTTGATGATGACAAAACTCATGTAAATACAAAAACAAGATATTTAAACAACTTTGAAGCATATAATATATGGATAGAATCCAATAAACATGAAAGGTATTATATCTATGTTTTTTTACATTAAATCCAAAAATAGGTTTTGTCTAAATTCAAAACTCCAAACTCATGAAGTAGACTATCAAAATAAGTTTTTCTAAACAGATGAAGCATATATGTATATAGATCGATTCTAATATACATTAAACCATGTAAACTTATTTTGATTCTATCTATCCATGTAAACCAAGATCGGTTAAACCAAAAACCAAAACCAATAAACATGAAACTTAAAACAAGTGTGTGTTGTGAACTTGAGCATATCACACTATCTAATATTTATAATGGATCTAAACTAAATCTTAAACTAAACAAACCGAAGCCTTCTTGTAGAACGCCGTCTTCAAGTTGACTCGATCCAAACGCGATTCCGAGCTTGACTCCAACGAGTGCAAGGTGTGAACTTGACGCTCGAGCTCTTGAATTACCATGTGAAAGCTCCAAAACTCCTTTGTTGAAGCTTAATCACCTACTAATATCTTGGTTAAATATCTAAAACTGAATATCACAAGATTATTAGTAAACTATAACTACATGAGTTAATCATCATCAAAACTAGAGTGGAAAGCCTCTGGGCCAACAATCTCCCCCTTTTTGATGATGACAAAACTCATGGAGTTATATATGCATGGATTAAAGTTAAGCTTTAAAGAAGCTCCCCCTTAACTCATGCATAGCAATAAACAATAAGATATGCAATGAATGTTAAACATGAATATACATAAGCATGCATAAAATAATGAAATGAACATGCTTTTGATACCAAATTTTTAAAATAAATTACTTCTTGTTGGAACATATTTCGATGAAGACGTTTGTGAAGATCAAATTCATTTGGAGCTCTAACACATGACGAATCAAGAGTCTTACATGATCAAGATGTGCCAAGGAGAGTTGATAGAGTGTGGTTTGTAAAGTTAAAATAGCATGTAAAAGCCTTGACACAAACACACACTTCATTGGTCCATTAGTCGACTTGATGTCTATTATAAGTCGACTAATCCTTGATGTAGTCGACTAACCCAGAACCCAAGTCAACTAATCCTGTGTCCTGAATCTGACCCAACTCTCTGTTTCTTTATTAGTCGACCGACAGTAAAACCAAGTCGACTAATACATCTTGTAGTCGACTAATAAGAGTCCCCTAGTCGACTAATCCTTGGTCCAAGTCGACTTGAAGGTAGTTGCAGTCGACTTGAAGTAGTTATCCAGAAAAACTGTCAGGCCAACGTCTCTTGACTAGTCGACTAATAGCCAAATATAGTCGACTAATAGAAGGATTTTTGCCTAGTCTAGTCGACTAACTCTATGGGCAAGTCGACTAATAGGCAGTTCTGACTGTTGGACAGTTTCTGACTGTTGGTCTTTTGTGCAACGTTTTCCAACGTTTCTTTTGTTTGAATTGCACCTATAACTCCCTAACTAACCCTAGTCTTTAGCTATAAATAGGGAAGTTATACCAAAGGCCAAAAAACTAAGAGATTTTATCAGTTTTCCAAAGCCAAAAAATCTGCAAACCTGAAAACTGTTTTTCCCACTTCAGTTCTTCACCAAAAGACATTTCCATTGTGAAGATTCTCTGAAGTTCTTGTTTCCTATACTGAATCTTGTCCACATACACATTCAGTACCAAGGCTATAGGAAAAGTATTGTAATTCTCAAAGCAAATCATTGTACACAGGAGGCTTCTTGGTTGTAGAGGCAGTTGTACAAGGTGAAGGTATTCTCTTGGTGGAAGAGAAGGTGTTCTCTTGGTGGAAGAGAAGGTGTACACATTTAGCTAAGGGGATTTGTCAAGTGGTGTGCATGGTGTATTGATTTGGGTTGCAAAGTCAAGTTAAAGAAAAATCTCAAGCGGGTGGCTTGGGACTGGATGTAGGTCACAAGGACCGAATCAGGATAAATCTCTCTTGTTTGCGTTTGTGCATTTTCTAAGATTTGATTTCCTTTTTGCAAGTTACTTCTTTGATAACGATTAATCCTTCTTGTCTAGTGTTATGTTGACTTGTGTATTTTAGATCATTGTTGCCAACAGAGATAATTCCGCATTTGTCAATATCTCGGCGATCCTACATTTGGTATCAGAGCCGGCCTTACATTTCATACCCTGAACCGGCGTATACGCTCTGATCCAACAATTGGTATCAGAGCGGGTACAAGTCAACAACAAAGATGGCAACGGAGTTCTCATCATCCCAATTCAAAGAAGGACATTCTACACAACGTTCACCGCTACTTGACGAAACCAACTACAACTATTGGAAGTGTAGAATGAAGATATACTTGCAGTCACTCAACTACGACCTTTGGAACATCGTAGAAGCATCATATACCAACCCCACAACCAACTATAACGCTTGGAGTGAAGATCAAAAGAAGAACGCGAACCTTGACGTCAAAGCGATGAATGCTCTATTCTGTGCCCTAACCAAAGAAGAGTTCAACCGTGTTTCAACAGCAACTTCTGCACATCAAATATGGCATACTCTTCAGGTAACACACGAAGGCACTAATAAAGTTAAGGAATCTAAAATATATGTTCTTGTCCACAGGTTTGAGTTATTCAAAATGGAGGAGAATGAAACCATATCCGAGATGGTTACAAGATTCACCGACATCACCAATACATTAGCATCCCTTGGAAAGGACTGCACCCAAGTTGAAAGAGTTCGAAAGATCCTTCGTGCACTTACACCAGAATGGGAGAAAAAGACAACCGCCATTGAAGAGGCGAATGATCTCTCAACTATGACATTAGAAAACCTAATCGGTAATCTAATGGCATATGAAGTGCAGTTAGAAGAAAGGAAGAAGGACGAACAACAACACCGTTCAAAGAAGAAAGAACTCGCCTTCCATGCATCTTTCGACACGGACAATGATGACGAAGAGGAGATGGCAATGCTCTCAAAGAAATTTAGGAAATTCTAAAGCAAGGTAAATTCAAATGTTTTAATTGTGATAAACCAGGTCATATGAAGATGGATTGTCCTTTGCTTAATAAGAAAGATAAATACAAGAGTAAGAGTTCAAAAGAAGAAGAACTACGAAGCATCATCAGAATACAGTGATTCATCTTCATCTGATGAAGAAGAATCCACTGAACGTGTCAACCTATGTTACATGGCACTTGAAGATGATGAGGTATCATTTTCTGAACTCTCTGATGCTTTCCATGAATTATTTCTTGATCTGAAAAATGAAAAACTGAAAAACAAAGTTTTGTCAAAAGAAAATGAGAAACTTTTAAAGGAAAATTCATGTTATACATTACAATGTTCATCTATAAATTCTCAAAACAAAGATGAGTTTGAAAAAGTCATATCATCTTTGAAAATTGAAAATGAGAAATTTATAAAAGAGAACATTTTTCTGAAAAAGGAAACTAAGTCTTTGAATGAAAGGATTTCTATATTGGATAAAGACATGTTAGTTTTTAAAAATAAATATGAAGATCTTTTGCAAAATGTGACTAAGTTTAATAAAGGAGAAGAAAATTTGAATGCTTTATTATCTTTTCAGAAATTGTCACATGATAATCATGGTATTAGATTTATTGCAAAATCTTCATGTTATAGTAATCCATATAGTTCTTTTGTAAAAAAGAAAGTCTAAGAAAAGTAAGTTTATATGGATTCCTAAAAATTTAAGTTTTCATGATAAAAATACATATATTGCTTCATACATTCATGATATATGTGATTCTGGCAACTATGTGTATATTAACAGGTGGAAACCAAATTCTAAATGGATTTGGACTCCTAAAGGTTAAATATGTTCTTTTATGTTTGGTACCATCTAACGTTTATCTTGCAGGTACCATATAAAAATTGATAAAGAACAATTATATATATATGTACTAATATATTTGTTGCAGGGGGAGAACAAAGTATTTCTCTATTGTTATAACCCAATTTCTGTAGGGGGAGAAAAATATAACATATCTCTGCAGGGGGAGGACTTGTGCACACAAAGCGTCATCATCAAAAAGGGGGAGAATGTTGGAACATATTTCGATGAAGACGTTTGTGAAGATCAAATTCATTTGGAGCTCTAACACATGACGAATCAAGAGTCCTACATGATCAAGATGTGCCAAGGAGAGTTGATAGAGTGTGGTTTGTAAAGTTGAAATAGCATGTAAAAGCCTTGACACAAACACACACTTCATTGGTCCATTAGTCGACTTGATGTCTATTATAAGTCGACTAATCCTTGATGTAGTCGACTAACCCAGAACCCAAGTCGACAATCCTGTGTCCTGAATCTGACCCAACTCTCTGTTTCTTTATTAGTCGACCGACAGTAAAACCAAGTCGACTAATACATCTTGTAGTCGACTAATAAGAGTCCCCTAGTCGACTAATCCTTGGTCCAAGTCGACTTGAAGGTAGTTGCAGTCGACTTGAAGTAGTTATCCAGAAAACTGTCAGGCCAACGTCTCTTGATTAGTCGACTAATAGCCAAACATAGTCGACTAATAGAAGGATTTTTGCCTAGTCTAGTCGACTAACTCTATGGGCAAGTCGACTAATAGGCAGTTCTGACTGTTGGACAGTTTCTGACTGTTGGTCTTTTGTGCAACGTTTTCCAACGTTTCTTTTGTTTGAATTGCACATATAACTCCCTAACTAACCCTAGTCTTCAGCTATAAATAGGGAAGTTATACCAAAGGCCAAAAAACTAAGAGATTTTATCAGTTTTTCAAAGCCAAAAAATCTGCAAACCTGAAAACTGTTTTTCCCACTTCAGTTCTTCACCAAAAGACATTTCCATTATGAAGATTCTCTGAAGTTCTTGTTTCCTATACTGAACCTTATCCACATACACATTCAGTACCAAGGCTATAGGAAAAGTATTGTAATTCTCAAAGCAAATCATTGTACACAGGAGGCTTCTTGGTTGTAGAGGCAGTTGTACAAGGTGAAGGTATTCTCTTGGTGGAAGAGAAGGTGTTCTCTTGGTGGAAGAGAAGGTGTACACATTTGGCGAAGGGGATTTGTCAAGTGGTGTGCATGGTGTATTGATTTTGGGTTGCAAAGTCAAGTTAAAGGAAAATCTCAAGCGGGTGGCTTGGGGACTGGATGTAGGTCACAAGGACCGAACCAGGATAAATCTCTCTTGTTTACGTTTGTGCATTTTCTGAGATTTGATTTCCTTTTTGCAAGTTACTTCTTTGATTAACGATTAATCCCTCTTGTCTAGTGTTATGTGACTTGTGTATTTTAGATCATTGTTGCCAACAGAGATAATTCCGCATTTGTCAATATCTCGGCGATCCTACACTTCTCTCTCTTTTTAAAATAAACATGTTCTTAAATACCAATTGAAAATATAAATTTAAAATAAACATGTTCTTTAAATAATTGCTCTTGATACCAATAAAAATTTCAATTGAAAGCTTATCAATAAAAGCAATAAAAGCTCTTGATACCAATTAAAAGATAACCAATAAAAAGCTCTTGATACCAACAATAAAAATTTTATAAAAGTTCTTGATACCAACAAAACAAAACAACAAAATATGTTCTTGATACTAATATCCATGCTCTTGAGACTAATATCAATAAAACATAAAACAAACTCTCTTGATACCAATATGAAATAAACTTTGATATAAACTTATAAATAAACATGCATATATACTCAAATACTTCTCCTCTTTTTTGTCAATCATCAACAAAAGGGTTAAAGTAGACAATAAAATAATGTTCTCCGCCTTTTTGTCCGAAACAAAAATCATCAAGGGGTGAAATCAAATCAAAACATTATGATACCAATTGAAAAAATATATATCAATTTAGTGCATCATGATACCAATTGAAAATATATAAAACATACCAATTGAAAGTACATAAAACAAATATTTTTAATATAAATTTAAATAAACATGCATATATTATACCAATTGAAAGTAAATAAAACATTTTGAAGAAATCAACCAAAAAATTTTTTTTGATATCAATTGAAAGATGTAAACATATAGGTAATCTTGATACCAATTGTAAAAATTAGTACCAATTAAAAAATTTTACACTTTTAATACCAATTTGAAAAACAAAAACCAATCTTTTTGGTTAAACACTTAACTCATTTTACAATAGAGATATCAAATAGAGAATAATATCAATTTAATGTTTTTGATACCAATATTGAAAATGAAACATGTTCCAATTGAAAAAATGAAACATATACCAATTGAAAGTAATTTTTCATTAGGAGCGTATGATACCAAAAGAAAATCAATATCATTTTTCAATCATTTTTCAACATAAAGTGTGGGAGTAAAATACCAAAGGTAAACAAAACCAATTAAAAGGTGAAATATGAATTTTTCCCCCTTTATGAAATACCAAACAAAATGATGCATAAGCTTGTATAAGATACCAATTAAAAATAATCAATTGAAATATAATAATCATTTAAGAAATCAAGTTTAGCATAACCAAAATTTGTGCTCAAAGATATAGAGATATAGTAAGTACAAATAAAATACATATATAAAAACATATATGAGTATACAAAAAGAATGTCAATAGTGATACCAATTAAAAAGATACAATGATATCAATTGAAAATAAAATAAGATCAAGTGTATAACTCATGCTTCCTACCACCCATTTCATGCACATGTTTTAAATAGATTTTCAAAAATGAGAATACAAGGCATGGTCGCCCAACCAATTGCCCTTGGAAGGGTAAGGTTTTCAAAAATAAGTTTGAAAACACGATTGAAAACTCTACCATATGAAGAATACGAACTAGTTATATGAAAAATTTGTAAACTAGTACGAAATTCTTCAAGCAAGGAATAAAACAAAAATATATTTCATGAAAAACATGTAAGTCACATGATCATCAAACACTCAAAAACTATAAGGTATATATCATACTCATGAAAATAAAATCATGAGAAAATATTAAGTAAAGTGAGTGTATAAGAGTTATGTGAAACACATCATCATGAAAATAGGCAATCAAGCTCAATATGAAATTCCTTAAAACATGAAAATCATCAAAATAATTTAATCTTCAAGGCATATGTACGTTTTGTACAAACTAGAGTATACATACATATCCAAATATAAACGAGTCCACAAAAGTATATGCATGAAGGCAAGTGGCTCAAGGATGTATATGTATAACTAATAGTTTGGGCAAAATAGACATATAGATGAAGTTTAACAAAAACATATCAAAAATATGGAATACAAGTCAAAATATATGAATCATCAAAAATAGGCTATACTAGTACATCTAATAAGTATAAATGAGCAATCAAGTACAAACATATAATAATCTATTTGTGGCTCACTAGTTGTACAAGTATATATCCAAGTTTTAATGAAAACTAATATCTAAACATGTAGTCAAAACATGAAGCATGAAAATCAAAACAAAACTTATATGATCATTATGGTAAATGCAAATGCATCAGCTCTATGATATACACAATAGCAAATCAAATATGAAAACATAAAACATGGGTCCATATAAACATGGGTGATCTCAAATACTAATCATGTATGTCATAGGACTAATAAACATGGCATATAGCATAATGAACATTAAAACATGACATGCTAAAAATCAATAAGATGAAAAGCATGTAAACAAAAATGAGGAGTTAGAGATCGTTACCAAAATCATGAGGGTACATCTCTATGTCTCCAAATCAAGGTGGTCCTCCCACCAGACTCCCCTTGAAAGTGGTGCAACCAAATAGTCCTCTTTAAGGTCGGAACGCATCCACCTCAAGGCACCATTACTCTCACGTCATGTGAGAGCCCACACCTACATCAAATAAAATAGGAGTGGTCTTTGGTACCCATACTCTTTTGGGTCCATGAGGGTTAGCTCCTTTCCTAACCTAAATAAATTTAGTTGCTAAATTTACATCATGTATCTTATCAAAATAAAATTTAGCAAGGTGGCTCATACGTCCACAATGTGTACAAGTGTACACATGAGCATACAAAGTATTATGAGTGTGAACGTGAGGAGCATGTGTATGTCGTGGTTTGTGTGCATGCATAGAAGGAACTTGTTTCTTTCGAAACATAGATTCCAACCGTGAGTGGTTTATGGCACAATGGCTCAAAGTGGAACCCAAACAATCCATACTCTTCTTAAGCATACAAATATCATTTTCAATTATGGAAGAAGAGGTGCATGCAATAGATATGATAAAAGGAGAAGCTATACCAGCATGGCAAACATGTGTATCTAAATCATTTTTCAAGGAAATATTCTTCTTAGAAACCAAATCCAAATCCTTTGAAATAGAAGCAATTTTATTTTTCAAGGATTCATTCTCTTTTAAAACAAAATCAAGTTTGAAGTTAAAGACTCATTTTTCTTCAAAACATTTTCACAGTCATTTTTACTTTTAATAATCTTGTTTTCATTTAGGGCAAGAGCAAGTTGGGATTTAAGTGAGTCACGTTCACTAGAAATCTCATCCCTCTTTTGCAAAATAACATCAAATTTTGAAGACAAGTCCTTATTTTCTTTAGTTAACTTACAAGTTTTTTTTTAAAACTTTATATTTTTCTAAGAGGTTCTCACAAACAATAGATAACTCTTCATTCAATGCATCGGCATCCATACTATCAAGATCATCAAAAGAAGAGCTAGCACTATCTAGTTGAGTATCCAAATGTACCTAAAGGGAGTCATTCCCTTGGACCATGTAGCATCGTTGTTCGGATTCATCCTCACTAGATTCCTTCTCCATTATGTTTGGCGTTTGAAGCTCAGAGGAAATGTTCCACACTGCAAAGGCGGAATTACAGTTAGAAACCATCATAAGATATTCTTTGTTAAGCGTGCTTCTAAGTGCCTCAAACGCTTGTGCATTGGCCTCTATATGCTTGCTATTACCAAGATAGGATTTCTTGGTAGCGGCAAGGAAAACATGCAAACCTAGGGTTTTTAGGAACATACTCATCCTAAACCACATGTCAATGTTGGAAACATCAAACATGGGAGGTGTCAAGCAATCCATGAGTGTGTGTGTAAACAATATAAGTGTGCAAATACAAATGCAAATGTAGATTAGCAAAACCAAGATCACACTCCTAGGTGGTTAGACCTAATATCAGGAGCGTAAGCTCTGATATCAATTGAAAATACACCTAGAGGGGGGTGAATAGGTGTACGGCTAATCTATAAACAATAATGCAGAAATTAAAAACTTAATTGCAACACACTTAGAGTAACCAAAGAGTATAGCTGAATTCCCGGTGAAGGGCTCTGGACTAACTCCTCTGAATTCCTCTGAATAAGAGTTGAGGTGCTATATGAAGCTCTCTTGGTTAAACACAAGTATGAGCACACACAAACAACACAAGCATGTATATGATATGACAATATGAATCGATGCACAATGTAAGAGAGAGTTAGAGAAAGTGGATCAAACGCAAACACCAAGATATGTTTCGAGGTTCGAGCACACAGCTCTACGTCCCCGCCTTCACACAGAAGGATTTCCACTAACTCGTCCACACAGGACTTCCCACATAGAGAACCTCCACTGAGGATTTGGGGCAATTACAATTGGGAGTACACAACTCCTCTCTCCAATAAATACAACCTCTCGCGGAGGTAATGCACAACTTACAACACCTCTACACTTAGAGGGATAGACATTTAGCCACACAAACAACAAACACCTCACACTTGAGGGATTCCAACACAATCTCCTCCTCTCACTAGAGGGAGCCAAAAACCACTTCCACTATCACCTCACACTTGAGGGATAACAATTCAATCACCTCTCACTAGAGGGATTCACAAAGATGGAAGGTTTACAACTTGGTGATCATAAAGACCACAAACAACTTCTTTTCCCACAAAACAAAGATCCTAATAGATAGGATAGAAGATAAGCTCAAGTGTGAGAAATCAAGGTGTTTGGAAATCAAATAACAAAGAAAAATACTTGAGAAAACAACTAGAATAGATGTAGAATGAAGAACAAAACAAATGTCCCAAATCTCTATTTTTCTTTGATTTTTCTAACCCTTGAAAACAAATAAAGATGAATCTTTTGGCTTAAAAACTCTTTTGAAAACTAGTGTTAAAACACTTATAAATGGGAGAAATTTTGCTCTTGAAAATCTTATTGAAAAACTAACTCAAATGGGGTATTTATAACCCATTTGAAAATCTGCCCGTTGGGAGCTGAAAAGGGCCAGAATGCCCTTCCGGTCGACCGGCTGGTCGACCGGCCAACGGTCAAAAAATCGATTGTTGCCTCCGGTCGACCGCCCGGTCGACCGTACTAGATCCAGAGAGCATTGCTCTCTGGCCGATCGACCGGGCCAAAGTGAACGGTCGACCGCCCGGTCGACCGGCCGCACTCGAGAGTGGACTGACTTCAGTCGATCGACCGCTCGGTCGACCGGCCAAATCACTTGGCCTTTGTGCACGTCTTGTGCACATTGGTCGACCGGTCCAGTCGACCGACTACTGGTCTGGTCGACCGTCCCGGTCGACCGCCAGAGCCTGGCAGGGACAAATTCAGGATTTAAAAACTAGTCTTTTTAACTTAAATTAAATCCCATAAAATCACATAAATTCCAAAAAAAAATAGTTCTTGTATTATCTTTGAAATACAAACATGTGTGATAAAAATTCAACACATATTTCAAACTTTTTGAACCATTTTTGTGACTTAGAAAATTTGCCTTAAACCAAATTCTGTATTTTCTAAAACTAAGATTTTCGAAATGGAAATCCGATTTTTTCAAAACACATGTAAATACAAAAAGATGATATTTAAACAACTTTGAAGCATATAGTATATGGATAGAATCCAATATACATGAAAGGTATTATATCTATGTTTTTGACATTAAATCCAAAATTGGTTTTGTCTAAATACAAAACTCCAAACTCATGAAGTAGACTATCAAAATAAGTTTTTCTAAATAGATGAAGTATATATGTATATAGATCAAATCTAATATACATTAAACCATGTAAACTTGTTTTGATTCTATCTATCCATGAAAACCAAGATCGGTTAAACTGAAAACCAAAACCAATAAACATGAAACTTAAAACAAGTGTGTGTTATGAACTTGAGCATATCACACTATCTAATCTTTACAATGGATCTAAACTAAATCTTAAACTAAATAAACCGAAGCCTTCTTGTAGAACGCCGTCTCCAAGTTGACTCGATCCAAACGCGATTCCCGAGCTTGACTCCAACGAATGCTAGGTGTGAACTTGACGCTCGAGCTCTTGAATCACCATTTGAGAGCTCCAAAACTCTTTTGTTGAAGCTAATCACCTACTAATATCTTAATTAAATATCTGTAACTGAATATCACAAGATTATTAGTAAACTATAACTACATGAGTTAATCATCATCAAAACTAGAGTGGAAGGCCTCTGGGCCAACAACTAAGAGTTTCATCATGTCAGTCGGTCGATCGAGCGGTCGACCGTTACCTGCTACGGTTGACTGGGCGGTCAATCGAGCTATCTTGTGCACATTTGTGCACACCGATCGACCGATCGGTCGACTGGCCCTGCTTTGTGTACACCGGTCGACCGGCTTTGCTGCTGGCCTGATATAAGCTCTGTTCTCGCCCCGATCTCACTCCTTTTGGCTTTCGATCTGTGCACTATGTTTCCTGATGCTCCATCATCTTTTTTTTATCTTCTCTCTCCCTACAATCGCTGTCTCGGTGAAGATTTCTCAAATCTGAGCTGAACTCATCACAGTACTTGTCGACTCAAAAGTGGTTGCACCAGTGCGGCTGCTTACATGCCTTACCCAAGGGATCAAGCCATCTGTAGTTCATCTAAACGAGCTCCAACGAGCTCAAGCAACTAAAAAGATATGGATCAACTCTTTACAATGTGTAAACTTCACTACTGACACCACCTTAGAAAGCATATCTATGAGATTCTCTTTGTGTGAATTTTTAGTAACTCAATATCTCCTTCATCAAGAATCTCCCGAACAAAGTGGAACCTGACGTCTATGTGCTTCATCCTTATATGATACACCTGTTCTTTGCTAAATAGATAGCACTCATGCTATCACAATTGATCTTCAACAGAACCTGTTCAATCCCCAAGACATCGAGCAACTTTTGAAGCCATATTGCCTCCTCATAGCCTTCGTCATGACCATGTACTTGGCCTCTATAGTAAACAAGGTAACGGTAGACTGTAGAATATAGCGCCAACTCATCGATGCTTAAGACAGGGTAAACACATACCCCATTGTGAACCGGCGTTTATCAAGGTCTCCTGCATAATCGGAGCCAACATATCTGATACACTCCTGCTTACCTGTGGAATCCTTCTCGAATACCAATTCAACATCTATGGTACCCTTAATGTATCATAGGACCCACTTACTGCCTCCCAATAACCCTTTCCAGGATCATACATGTATCTGCTAATTATTGAGACAGTTTGTGACAAGTCTGGTCTTATATACACCATTGCATACATCAAACTGCCAACTGCGCTAGCATATGACACGCGAGTCATGTACTCACATTCTTCAATAGTAGTTGAAGACATAGTGGCTTTTAACATGAAATGAGGAGCCAGTAGTAGTGTACTTACAGATTTCGTATCACCATCGATGTTGAACCTCTGAAGTACCTTTTGCAAATACCCATTTTGTGTCAAGCTCACCTTGCCACTCTTTCGGTTTCGCTCAATCTCCATGCCTAGTACCTTCTGCGCTTCACCAAGACCCTTTATCTCAAACTCGAAAGACAAGTCTTTCTTCAATTTATCAATTGCAGATCTGCTTTTAGAAACGATAAGCATATCATATACATATAATAGTAGATAGATATACTCTCCTCCAGGTAGCTTGTTGTAATACACATATGGTTCATAATAGCTGCATGTGTACCTTTTTCCTAGCTGTCAAAACACTTGTACCACTGTCTAGGAGATTGTTTCAATCCATACAGTGATTTCTTCAGCTTGCATACTATATTCTCCTTGCCTGCAGTTTTGAACTCCATCAGCTGAGTCATATAGATCTCCTCATCAAGATCGCCATGAAGAAAGGCGGTCTTCACATTAAGGTGGTTAAGGTCCAACTATATTGTGCTAACAGCGCTAGCAAAATTTAAATTAACGAGTGCTTTACAACAGGAGAGAATACCTCATGTAATCAATACCTTCTCATTGTGTGTAACCTTTCGCCACCAACCTGGCTTTGTAGCGTACAGTATCATCCTTGAGAGATCCCTGTTTCTTTACATATACCCACTTACAGCCAATTGCCTTCTTTCCTTTGGGCAACTCTGTTAGTTCCCAAGTATCATTTTTGTGTAGAAATCTCATCTCTTCTTCTATGACATCCTTCCACATCTTTGACTCTGAACTGATTTCTGCTTCCTATATGTGACGGGATCACCTCTTAGACAATTGGGAGAGCATAGGCCATAATTATATCTGTAGTGTAAGCCAACTTGGTTTGCGTGGATTTCTTCAGGGTCTTCCAACTGCAACGGATTCATGGACATCACCCATAACGTGCCTTGATCCTCATCGTCATCTGCATCCTGCTCGGCTACTTTATCACTATCTTGTGTCACTTTGGGTATGATCTCCAAAGATGCTGACCTTTCTAGAGATGGTGAAGTAGCATCTCTTTCACCTGCTGTGATACCTCCTTGGTCCTTTCAATCTCCACCTGCTGAGAGATTGTAGACTTCAACATTGAAGCCTCATCGAATGTGATATCTCTGCTGAGAACAAATTTCCTATCCTTAGGATCCCAGATCTTGTAGCCTTTTATTCTTCTCTTGAATCTTACGAACACTCCTTTCTTCACTCTTGGGTCTAACTTGTCTTCTTAACATTGTAGTAGGTCGGACAGCCAAATACCCTTAGCGAATCATAGTCCAGAGCAGTTTTGTCAGACTAAACCTCTAGAGGAGTTTTACCTCCTATCATAGACGAAGGCAACCTGTTGACGAGATAGCAAGCATATGCCAAAGCCTTAGCCCAAAAGTTCTTTGATAACCCGGTATTGGATAACATATAACGGACCTTCTCCAGGAAAGTCTTGTCATCCTTTTTGCTACCCATTTTGTTGCGATGTTTCCCATACTGTGAAGAGCCTGTCTATGCCCTCATCACGACATAACTTTAGGAAAGGATCAGACTTATACTCGTCTCCGTTATCTGACCGGAGGACCTTGATCTTCCTTTCGTGCTTTTCTCTAAATTCTTCTTCCACTCCACAAATAATTCTAGGACTTTTCCCTTGTGCTTCATGGTATATACCCAACATCGCTTAGAATAGTCATCAATGAAAGTTACAAAGTAGTGGTTACCTCCAATAGATACAGTCTTGGTAGATCCCCAAACATCAGTGTGAACATAATCTAGAATCCCCTCGGTGCAGTGAGTCATTGTGCCGAATTTCACCTTGGTCTTCTTTCCGATGACACAATTTTCACAGAAATCCAGTTTGCAGGTTCTGGCATCTTTCAATAGTCCTTACTTTGCAAGAGCTTGCAAAGATTTTCTCTTGTGTATCCGAGCCTCATATGTCATTACCTGGTTGAGTTATCATCTCAGTAGAGGTTGCCACCTGTCCTGTAATAGTACTACCTTTCAAATGGTAGAGATTATTTTGGCGGACGTCCTTCAGAACCACCATTGAGCCTTTGGTCATCTTGAGAATTTCATCCTTTATTGATACCTCAAGACCCAATATTTTTAAAGCACCAACAGAGATAAGATTTTTCTTAAGTTGAGGTACATACCTCACTTCCTTCAATTCTCGTATCATCCCATCAAACATCTTGATCTGGATTGTTCCTATACCTTCCATGTTACATGGGCGATCATCACCAATGATAACTGAACATCCGTTTAGCTTCTCAAAGCTAGAAAACCAATCTCTATTCGGGCACACATAGTAGGTAGCTCCAATATCTAATATCCACTCAGCATCTCCTGAGTAACCAATGATAGGAGTAGTATAGAGAAAGAGAATACCGATGAGTCTGAGTTTGATCCACCTGCCTGTGAAGTACTGGCGTGAGTACTGACCACCCGTGCGAGGTTTGCCTCAGTTTTTGACTCCTTCTTCTTACCTTTGGCCTTTGGACAATCAACTTTTCAGTGCCCTAGTTCTTTACAGAAGGCGCACTGGTTCTTTTTCAGATCTCTAAAACCTGGCCTAGACTTTGATTTTTCACGATCACCTTTGTCCTTCCTATATGAACCTCTGCCTCTTACCGTTAACGCCTCTGCTGATGTACACCCATGAGAAGACAATCTATCTTTCCTCCTTACTTCATAGTTTACAAGAGTAGCCGACACTTCATTATAGTTAAGTGTTTGTCTACCATTGATCAAGGTAAGAGTAAAAGTCTCATACTCTTCGTCCGGAAGAGAATTCAAAAGAATCACTGCCTTATCCTCTTCATCAATCATGACATCCACATTAACTAAATCTGTAAGAAGCTTGGTATAGTTGTTCATGTGTTCATCAATGGAGAGTTCTCTCTTCATCTGGAAGCGATAAAGCCTCCTCTTTAATTGCAGCCGCGACTCGATGCTCTTTGTCAGATACTTCTTTTTCAGAATCTCCCACAACTGCCTAGCAGATGTTCATATAACACATGGTACTTGATGTCTTGTGTTAAACAAGATCTGATCAAACCACACGTTGTTCGGTTTATCTTGTCCCAATCTTCTTCAGAAGTAGAATCACGCTTTTTCTCCAATCATAGAGTGTCCCTAAGATTTGATGTCATCAGTACATCCATCACCTCACACCTCCACATGCCGAAATTGTTCTTGCCATCAAACTTAACCACATCTATCTTCAAAGGATGTGGGTTCATGAATTTCACCGTAAATGTACTATCTCCAGCCATCTTCTCAATGTTTCCCTCAAAGCAATACGAAAGCGAACGGGGTTAGATTAAACAAACTAGATAAAGATAGGATCTTTACCTTAAAGTGAAACCCTAGAAGAGTTTTCGAAACGATCTACTCCACCGACTCTGATTCATTGAGCAATGCAAATGCTTGTTCTGAGATCGACACACGATCCACAAACAGTCCTAACGCTGCTCTGAGATCGACACACGATCTCCGCGAAACAGCAACCAATGCTCTGGAATCAACACACGATCCCACGACGAACCGGGATGCTCTGATACCACTTGTTGCATGCAAGGTAACAACCAGCGAGGAATCCATCAATAGAGAAAGATGCAGTGGAGAAGTACCCACACGATAAAAATAGAGAAACAAAAGAGAAAACACCAACAATATTTAACGAGGTTCGGCAATTTGCCTACGTCCTCGGGGCGGGAGAGAGAGTTTTTATTGATTCAACAACTAATATAGTTTATACCTTGCATACAATTCAAGAGAGTCCTGCCCCTTTATTTAGAGCCAAAAAGACCCAGGAATTTAGGATACCCAAATTGGATTCGTCTCCAATTCAGAAACAAAGTCCAAATCCTGAAAGAAGAGACAGATCCGCGCCCAGATACGCCTGTCGGTCGACCGCGTGGTCCACCAACCCAAGCACCCGGTCGACCGCTCGGTCGACCGTGTCCAACCGAGAGTTTCATCATGTCAGTCGATCAACCGAGCGGTCGACCGTTACCTGCTACGGTCGACCGGGCGGGCGACCGAGCTACCTTGTGCACGTTTGTGCACACCGGTCAACTGATCGATCGACCGGCCCTGCTTTGTGCTCACCAGTCGACTGGGCGGTCGACCGGCCCTGCTGCGGGCCTGATATAAGCTCTGTTCTAGCGCCGTTCTCGCTCCTTTTGGCTTCCGATCTCTGCACGATGTTTCCTGATGCTCTATCATACATTTTTTATCTTCTCTCTCCCTACAGAGGCAACCGAAGAAAAGAAATAAGAGCTTAATTCTTTTGCTCAATTTTACATAATAGTTTTCAGATTCATAAGAATTTATTCAACTCAACTGTGGTGGGGTGGTGGTGGTGGTGGGGTGGGGGGGTGTGGGGGGGGGGGGGGGGGGGGGGGGGGGGTGGGGTGCGGGGGAGCGCCGGGGGGGGGGGGGGGGGGGGGGGGGGGGCGGGCATCATTAATGTACTTTACTCCATGCGAATGGGAAAGAAGTGTTGCTACAAAATTCAAATAGAGCAATATGTTAGTAATTCAAATTGTACAAGTACTCTGAAGCTGCAAACTCTGCCACTTGCAGTGTTTTCATCCACATCGTCTCGCAATACGCCATGTGGCAGACGAAGTTGTATTTTGCCAGGCCCCTGCATCTTTTGAGTTCTTCTCTCATTCTCAAATATATATTATGGCAACTATATCTCTGTAGACAAACCTTCAAGCATGATACAGGAGAGCATACATCTTGACTCTTCACGAAATAAAGTTTTCTGAGAGAAATTTCACAAAATAAAGTTATTCCTCCAATCAAATATATATTATGTTTTGTATTTGTCTGTTGTTACAGTAATGTTTCACAAATACACCAGCGATAGCAAATATAATTGGAAATATCAATAATATATCACTCACCAAATGATGATTGAACTAATATGTGAACCTTTGGTCCTCTCCATCATATAAAAAATTAAAAAAAAAAAAAAAACAGGAAAATAACAAGCATACATGATTTAATATCATTTGGTTGAAATTAACTTACATCCGTGCTGAAACAGTGAGGAGAATTCACTAATAATGGAAAAGAGAATGATTACAAATTTTTTTCCCCTTCACACAAGAAACCTCAAAACAACATCCCATAGAAACCCTAGATTCTTCCCCACAATGACACAGCCAGAAGAAAGAGACGTTAGCATGCAGTTTCTATCAGAAGCCAGTAACACTTTCAGTGGGATTTTCTCTCTCTCTCACGCAAAGCTAACCCTACCAGCCACACAACAGTACTATCCAGAATAATTACTATGCTATTAAACTTATTTTATTTTGCAAAACAAACATGAGTATACCCACCAACTTTTTTCCCGTAATTAACTCATCCCGGCAGGATTCACTGGAGAGCAAACTCGAGATCTGATCAAGATCGTGACAAAGAGAGAAAAATATCCGCTGACACGCTCGCTTGAACTGATGATCACGAGTATACACATCAACTGCTGTTAGAACGATCACATCCAACTACATGATCTTTACTGTGCATCCCAAATGCCACCGAAATCAAATAACTGCCACTCTCATCATATTTTCATCTCATATTAAAAATGTTGTTGCAATGGGCCCATCAACACAAAATATTTGAAGTGCACCTTCCATCTTTCTCAGCTGCCATGCATGTACCAAGGAGCGAGCTGCTTTCAGATAAAAAAAAAAAAATTAGCATATTCTTTCCAATTTTCTTGATGTACAATGAACGTGAACCTTTCACTCCCCCAAAAATAATGGACGTCAATCACATGTCTATTTTGTTATACCAATAAGACGCATGGCACGTGTGCATCCTAGAGCCTAGCTAGACCTTAGAAAAATTCTTAGATTTTGGCCAGTTTCATTCATCACATGTTTGCAATTGACAGGTCCAAAGCACATCAACATCGTCCTGTTTCTGTAATGTCTAATCTGTGGATAACGTTTGAAAGTGTACGATTTTGATATCCGATGTCAATCCTCTCTAGATTGATTTGAAATTTTTAGTTTAAACAAATGAGAAAAAGGCAAGTAGGTTCACGGCAAAGAGAACAACCCAACAGAAATGAACTAAATTTTCCGGGCATGTTTGTTTGGCCAGAAAGAGGAGAAAAATGGAAGGTTTGGTGAATCTATCGTCATTTTTTTAATTTTTAAGAAATCTTGTCTGTTTGGAAAAGGTTAGAAAATCATCAAATAGGCTCTGATGTTGTCAAAACGTCAGCGATTTTCACTGTTCTCTTTCAGCTCAAAAATGAGAGAAAAATGATGAAAAATTGATAACATGGAGCCCACCAACAAGCTTTCCCATAAAAGCCTGAGAAAACTTGTCGGTTTTCTCTCCTTTTTTTCCGGCCAAACAGGCCGTCATAAAAGGAGAAACACAATCGTGAAATAAAATTTTAGACTTCTAGAAATGAGATCATAGGTGTTTTGAGGCACTAACATGCGTGAATGTGATGGATCTTGGTGTGAACAAATATGCCAACATGCCCAAAATTCCGAAGCTGTAATTTACATGGAGACATGAAATGATCATGAATTCAAAGTAAAATGAATCATGAATTCAAAGTAACATGACAGAGGAGTTGAAGTGACCGCACTTTGTATTGTTTGAACCAAAAAAATTCCGAAGTTGTATTAAGAATTTTCCATGGAGGCATGAAATGATCATGAATCCAAAGTAAAATGAATCATGAATTCAAAGTAACAATGACAGAAGAGTTGAAGTGACCGCACTTTGTATTTGTTTGAACCAAAAAAATTCCGAAGCTGTGCTCAGAATTTTCCTTGGATGCTGAAATGATAATGAATTCTAAAGTAACATGATAGAAGAGTTGAATGACTGCACTTTTGCATGCCTCAGGCTGATATACACGATAGTTTGACTTAGATTTTTGAGTTTTTGGAGAAAGATAATAATTTAACAGTGAGTAGATTAATTTAACAGTGTAATATTCAAAATCTAATAAAAATTAGGGTGTGAGGGTTTTTAAATGTTTGGACATAATCAAATGGTCAGATCAAGAATTTGTATGTCTAAAATCGTTGATCTAAGTAATATGCTATTTTCGACCGTTTATTTGTGTTTACTTGATGGATGAAAAAAAAAATTTATTTTTAATTAATTTAAATAATTTAGATCAATTTTAACAGAATGAATCTTGTGTTTAAATATCGTGATGTTGAATTTGAGTGAAAAAAATTATGCTAAAAAGAAAGTGGTCAAGTCTATCTCATGTACCCTCACGGTTAATACATTTATAGTGTATCACGCCAAAACCAGTACTGGGATCAGAGTGGCTCAAGAGAGAATGGAGGGGACGAGAGAAAAGAAAGTTGTCTCTCTCTTTCTCCTTCATGTGTGGTTCAAGAGAGAATGGAGGGGACAAGAGAAAGAAGGTTGTCTCTCTCTTTCTCCTTCATGGCTCTCACGTTCAACGTGGGGGCCCCGCGAGAGATCGAATAATGCTGCTGCAGGGTTTTTAGTGTGCTGCAAGAAACTAAATAGAGATGGGGGATGAATAATAGTAGACAAAAGTTGCGAATATTCAGACAAAAGACCATGGCTGCCTGTTCTCAAAGATCTCTTCTCTCTGAGCAAGGAAAGTGGAGACATGTTTGTCTCATAGAAGAACATGATACTTTAAAATTAATCTGAACGTTATCCATGTTCTCGCAATTCAGTTTTTTTTTTTTTTTTTTTTTTAAATGCTCTCAATCGCTGTCGAGATTCACTGGCGACCTCCGGGAAGCAAATCTAGAGCCTGACCGGAGCCACACCTGGCGGGAGGGAGAAACAATTGAGCCGAAATCGAGACTATGTCTGCGGCACGCATGAGATTCGAGCTCGGGACCTCTCGTGGGGAGCGGAGCTCAACAACCCACAGAGAGGACGGCAAGGCCACATGCAAGGGACTTTTATGCTCCAGCAAATGACTGCGCTCCCTTTTATTTAGTTTTTGTGATCTCAGATACGTCAGGTTCACTGGCCCAGGCCCCAGCCCAGTATGAAATTTGCTCCGACTGGCCCAACAAGCTCACCCCACGAGTGTCGTGATGGGCCCGAGCCTAGCCCTAGGGAGAGAAAAGGCCCGGGCCATATCGACCCAAAATGTTCTGTAGATCATGATCACAAGACTTAGAATTATAATTAATTTCAAATTCTAAAGAACATGAATTCTTCCTCCATCATTTAAGGTTTAAAAAAAAAAAAAAAACCATAGAATCAGAACTGATGCAATTCCTGTTCTTTTGCATGAAGATACAGGACTGACTGATCAGGTTGCTGTTGATCAGGCTTTGTTCAGTATTACAAAGGTATTTTTGATCAGTGTCTTCACAATGGAATTCAACTCGACTGGTTGGAACTTTTCCTGACTCAGAATTGGGGATGTTCTTGAGAGACCTTTCTGTGAGAATGAGGGAAGGGCAGCAATATTTTCAATGGGACCTGGGCCTGATGGGTTTTCTGCTTGCTTTCTTCAAGATTTTTGGGAAGTGATAAAAGTGATGCAATGGATTTTTTAAAATTTAGGAGGAGTATAATAATAAATACTTACACCTCTCGTTAAAAAGATTATAAGCCCTTTGATGGTCGTCTAGGACAGCAGACTAAAACTTCTCTCACGAATCTCTCACTTTTTCTTTAATTTTCTACATCTTTGAAGGTCATGTCCAAGGAGTTATTTATAAACCATAGAAATCATCCTAGTCCTATACAAACTCCAGCAATACGAAAATACCGCCTCAAAAAAAAAACTCGAGTTCAACTCAAACTGCAATCAGGATCGCAAAAGAAAACTATCAGCAACATCATTAGTCAATTAATCCAAATTATTAGTCGACGTATCATTCTCATTAGTCGACTATACAGTCGACTACTTGTTGGAATATGAAGAATATTTATGTGAATCTTTGATTGAATTACGGCGAGATCTGTTGATCGAATCAATTGAATGATGGTTGGAGTGTGTTCTCCTTCCATTGGGGATGGGCACGGTATATTCACATGTTAAATTCCGACTTCGAATGAATGAGATATTCAAGTCTAAAGATTGCCTAATTCAAAGCCAAAATGGGACTAAAGATAGCTAAAGGTATTTAGTCCCACATTGGCCATGGGATGGAAGTTCATAGTGTTTAAATAGAGAAAATTGAAACCAAAGGGCGTGCCTTTGGGTACTTGGAGTATTCGCGAGCGATTGGGAGGGAACCATGCCCGCACATGCACGCGCGTCGTCGAATCGGGTCTCACGGGGTATGGGTTGCAAGCATACCCGCTCCGCTATCCAAACCGGCCCCGCCAACAGCTGTCTATAAACCGTTGGGGCGGTTGGACGGTTGCAACGGTTCAGACCGAACCGTTGCAACTGTTGGATGGGTTCGGACCAAACTGCCCCTCCCGGAGCCCTATAAATAGCGCTCCGTTTTCTCATTCTAAAACACACAAAAACTCAATCTGCAAGTAGGGATTCTGTAACTCAGTTTTCAAAGTAACTTCCAAAAGAGATTCTGCAAAAGTCGTTCTGAAAGAGGGCTCAGAAAATTCAATAGATTCTTAATAGAATTGTTGTCTAAATCTGAGACTTTCGAAAAAGAATATTCTTCAACCTTCCTTCTTCCTCTACAGTGGGTCTTCCTCTACAGTGGGTCTTCAACAATCATGTGAAGGTACCGGTTAATTACGGTTCAACCGTACGGTGATTTGGTAGTGTTATCCAAATATCGTGAAGGAGTGTTATATCTTGGGCTGTGAAGGAGTGTTGTATCTTGGGAGACCAGCGTCCAGTAACCCGTTAGCACCGGTACGGGGGACGTAATTATCTTAAGAAGATTCGCTTTAAGCATACCTCACTCCAAGTACTGTATAAGTGAATTAATTTCTTTATACAGGGGATATACTGATATTCATTATATTGAGACTGATTTAAATTAGTCTAATTGGTGTTTAACTAAGAAAGAAAATTGAATGGTGGTTCTTAAATTAAGGAACGTTCTATTGAACGGAAAACCTCCCACCTGATATTTACCGACCTGGCCAATTAGATTGTTGATATTTCAGTGATATTGATTAGTTGTCAGATTGATCCCAGAAACTAACAATCTTAAGACAATTATCGTATTGAAGTTTCTTACTTTTGTTCTACTTGAACTTATAGAAAATGTCTGAGACTAATCAAGATAGCTCTAGCAAGGCATCAAACATGCATCTACAAGCTTTGATGCCTCCTCCACTTCCTAACCCGAAGCCGGAGAAACCACGAAAATTTGTCGGCACAGAATTCAAGAAGTGGCAACAGAAGATGCTCTTCTACTTGACCACTCTTCATCTGGCCAAATTCCTGTAAGAAGATCCACCAGAACCCGGAACTGATCGAGACTCAGTCCTTGCAGTCGATGCATGGACTCAAAGTGGCTTCCTTTGCCGAAATTATGTTTTAAATGGACTGGATGACTCTCTTTACAATGTCTACAGTCCTATCACAACGGCAAAGAAGTTATGGGCCAGTCTTGACAAGAAGTACAAGATTGAGAATGCTAGTACCAAGAAGTTCTTCGTAGGATGATTTCAGGAGTCCAAAATGGTAGACAGCAAGAGTGTAATCAGTCAGGTACAAGAGTTCCAACTTATCTTACACGAGATAGAAGCCGAAGGTATGATTCTACCTGAAACCTTTCAGGTTGCTACTATCGTGGAGAAACTCCCACCTGCGTGGAGAGATTTCAAGAACTACCTGAAGCACAAGCGAAAGGAGCTGAAGTTGAAAGATCTCATTGTGAGGCTTCGAATCGAGGAGGACAACCGAAAGTCTGAAAAAAAGGAGCAGTAAGAACTCCTATGAAGCAAAAGCCAATGTGATCGAAGACTCATAGGAGAAAGCATCTACTTCCAAAGGCTTAAAGCGGAAGAAGACTTCCCAAGAGTACAAAGGCAACGTCCACGAAGGCAAGAACATGCGCTTTAAGGGAACTTGTTATATCTGCAACAAAGAGGGGCATAAGGCGAATGAATGTCGCAGCCGTCTCAAACAGAACAAGAATCTTGTTGGTGGTCTTTTCAAAGACAATGTTGCAGTGGTAGATAAAAAGTCTGTATATTTGTACCCGAAGCTTATAAATAAACGAAAATCTTCTGTTTATTTGCTTTACTCTCCTAGTTTATAGCATGCTAGATTAGGGCATGTAAATTACAAGTCTTTAAAGAACTTGTCTAATTTAGGATATATTCCTAAACTCAACTTGAAAGAAATTCGCAAGTGTGAGATTTGTGTTGAGGCCAAGTTAGCGAAAAATTCATTTCACTCAATTGATCGAAATACAGAACCTTTAGGGTTAATTCATAGCGATCTGTGACTTGAAGTTTATGCCAACTAGAGGCGATAAAAAGTATTTTATTACTTTTATTGATGACTGTACAAGATACTGTTATGTGTATCTTTTAAACAGTAAGGATGAGGCAATAAATATGTTTATAATATATAAAGCCGAAGTTGAGAATCAACTCAACAAGAATATCAAGATTCTAAAATCCGATAGAGGCAGAGAATATGAATCAAATGATTTCAGTGAATATGTGCTAAATTTGGTATAATCCATCAAACAACAGCACCATATACTCCTCAGCAAAATGGAATTGCTGAACGGAAGAACAGAACTTTGAAGGAGATGGTCAATTCCATGTTCGTAAGTTCTGGAGCTCCGCAGAACTTGTGGGGGGAAGCTCTGTTAACTGCAAATTATATTCTAAACAGAATACCCCACAAGAAACTTGGTCTTATACCATTTGAGTTATGGCATGGAAGGACACCTTCCTACCATTACCTCAAAATATGGGGGTGCCTTGCAAAGGTGCTAGCACCATTACCTAAAAAGACTAAGTTGGGAGTAAAAAATATGGACTGCATATTCATAGGCTATGCCTTGAATAGTAGTGCCTACAGATTTCTGGTTCATAAATCAGAGATACCAGATATTCACGTAAACATGAATATCGAATCTAGAGATATTGTGTTCTTTGAAGATATTTTTCCATATAAACGGGAAACAGATAAGACTTTTAGGAAAAAGAACACATGAGATGACGTTCAGGGACGAAAGCCCCAAGGAACCGATTGTTAATGCGAAAATTGAGCCAAGAAGAAGTCAGAGATCTAGAATCTCAAAATCTTTTGGTTCAGATTTTATAGCATACGCTATTGAAAGCAAGCCTTAAACATTTAAAGAGGCAATGTCAACCCAATAAGCACAAATGTGGAAAGAATCTATAAATAGCGAAATAGAATCCATACTAAGTAATCATACTTGGGAATTGGTAAACTTGCCTCCTGGTAGTAAACCAATTGGGTGTAAGTGGATTTTCAAAAGAAAATTAAAACCTGATGGATCTATCGATAAGTACAAGGATAGATTGGTAGCCAAGGGTTATCGACAAAAAGAAGGATTTAACTACTTTGATACTTATTCACCAGTAACAAGAATAACATCCATTCGAATGTTGATTGTAATACAGTATTGCATAACTTAGATATCCATCAAATGGATGTCAAGACTGCATTCTTAAATGATGAATTAAATGAAGAAATATATATGGAGCAACTTGAAGGATATATAGTCAAGGGCCAAGAACACAAAGTGTATAAATTGATAAAATCCTTATACAGTCTAAAGCAGGCTCCAAAACAGTGAGATGAGAAATTCGATAGTGTCATAATCAAAGATGGATTCACTATCAATGAATGCGATAAGTGTGTTTACACAAAAATAGTTGGAAATGCATGTATCATTGTTTATCTTTATGTAGACGACATATTGATATTTGGGACTAATGTTAAAATTATTAAGTCCATAAAAAGAATGTTATCCAACAGTTTTGACATGAAGGATCTGGGGGTTGCTGATGTAATTTTAGGAATTAAAATCACCAGAACACCAGATGAAATTAGTCTATCTCAATCTCACTATGTGGATAAGATGATAGAAAGATTCAAGGATCATGGGATAAAAGAGAATACAAATCTTTTTCTCCCACACGTCCACCTTTATAAGAATACAAAAACTGAAATATACCAGTTGGAGTATTCTTAGATTATCGAAAGTCTAATGTATTTGATAAATTGCACTAGACCCGATATTGTTTACGCTGTAAGCAAGTTAAGCAGATACACTAGTAATCTAGTGATCAACATTGGACTGCTCTACTGCGAGTATTAGGTTACGTATCACATAACAAGGAATATGCCTTGAGATATGGACAGTATCCACCCGTATTTGAAGGATACAGTGATGCTAATTGGATTGCAGATTCTGAGGAATCAAAATCAACTAGCGGATACGTATTTACTCTAGGAGGAGCAGCGGTATCCTAAAAATCTTTTAAGTAAACATGTATTGCCTGTTCCACTATGGAATCGGAATTCATAGCCTTAAATAAGGCCGAAGAAGAAGCAAAATGGCTTCGAAAATTTTTGAAAGATATACCATTATGGCAAAAGCCAGTACCCGTTATATGTATACACTGCGATAATCAAGCAGCTATATTTAGGGCATAAAATGTTATATACAATGAAAAGTCTAGACATATTCGTCGTAGACATAATACTGTTAAGCAGTTGCTCTCAAATTGATTTATCTCTATTGACTTTGTATCGTCAAAAGATAATTTAGCAGATCCGCTTACTAAAGGTTTAAGTGGAAAGCGAATAAACTGCACATCGAGGGGAATGGGTTTAAAAGCCTAACCTTACTGAGTCAGCTTAATGAAAACCTCACTTAGCGACTGGAGATCCCACTGACTAAGTTCAAGAGGAAAAACTAGTAAGCACTTGGGAGCTTGAATCCAATCCATTCCTAAGGTGCACATAAGTGCTTTTCTACAAGTAGATTAAGGATAAGTTTAACGCTTTTAATGATGCCTATATCTTATTACTAAACAAGTGGAGTAGAGTAGACTACTCTTAATAGGACGATCACCTATGTGAGTATAGAGTTGGGTCGGCTCTTTGAGAATTTCTATGGAGGCTGTTATTCCCTAAAGATACTCTCTGAAACCAAGAATGTCCAGGGCCAAAATGGACACAATCGAAAATCAAAGTTTATTTGGAAAGTCACTGTGTGAAGCTTGTTGACTTGACTTACTCTAACGGCTAATAGTTCAAGACCTAATTCACTGATTAGCTAGTAAGTCCGATAAAACTTTCGCTATGGAAGGTTCAAGACCTAGTTCACCTATCCTGATGCAGTTTCTTTTCTAAAGTACCTTTCACAATAGAGTCAGTCTCTTTGTGCGTTAATTCCTTGAATCTCCATTTATTGTGGGGGATTGTTGGAATATAAAGAATATTTATGTGAATCTTTGAATTGAATTACGGCGATATCCGTTGATCGAATCAATTGGATGATGGTTGGAGTGTGTTCTCCTTCCATTGGGGATGAACGTGGTATATTCAACTGTTCAATTCCGACTTCGAATGAATGAGATATTCAAGGCTAAAGATTACCTAATTCAAAGCCAAAATGGGACTAAAGGTAGCTAAAGATATTTAGTCCCACATTGACCATGGGATGGAAGTTCGTAGTATTTACATAGAGAAAATTGAGAACAATAGGCGTGCCCTTTGGGTACTTGGAGTTTTCACGCGCGATTGGGAGGGAACCATGCCCGTACATGCGCGCGCCGCCGCTAGCGGCAGCGGACGGCCGACTCCCGCGCCTGCGCCGGGCCGGGCTCGGGCACGGGCCCGGGTCTGGGTCTAGGTTCCCTACCCGGCCTAGTTCTTTTTGAATCGGGTCTCACGGGTATGGGTTGCGAACATACCCGCTCCACTATCCGAACCGCACCGCGCGGCGGTTGGACGGTTGCGACGGTTGAACTGAACAGTTACAACGATTCAGACCGAACCGTTGCAATTATTGGATGGGTTCGGACCAAACTACCCCTCCCGGAGCGCTATAAATAGCGCTCCGTTTTCTCATTCTAAAACACACAAAAACTCAATCTGCCTTCTAATTTCTGAAGGAGATCCTCTCTCTCTCATTCTTGAAGGGACTTCCAAACAAGAAGTGGGAAATCATTAATAGGGTTTTCGAAAGCAAGTAGGGATTCTGCAACTCAGTTTTCAAAGCGACTTCCACAAGAGATTCTGCAAAATTCGTTCTGAAAGAGGGCTCAGAAAATTCAACAGATTCTTTAATAGAATTGTTGTATGAATCTGGGACTTCCGAAGAAGAATATTCTTCAACCTTCCTTCTTCCTCTACAGTGGGTGCTCCTCCAAAGTAAAGGCAAATATTCTCCTGAAATTTGTCTTTGTCCCGCTGCTTCAACAATCCTGTGAAGATACTGGTTAAGTACGGTTCGACTGTACGGTGATTTGGTAGTGCTATCCAAATACCGTGAAGGAGTGTTGTATCTTGGGAGACCAGCGTCCAGTAACCCGTTAGCACCGGTACAGGGAACGTAATTGTCCTAAGGAGATTCGCTTTAAGCGTACTTCACTCCAAGTACTGTATAAGTGAATTAATTTCTTTATACAGGGGATATACTGATATTCAGTATATTGAGACTGATTTATATCAGTCTAATTGGTGTTTAACCAAGGAAGAAAATTGAAAGGTGGTTCTTAAATTAAGGAAAGTTTTAAATTAAGGAACGTTCTATTGAACGAAAAACCTCCCACCTAATATTTACCGACCTGGCCAATTAGATTGTTGATATTTCAGTGATATTGATTAGTTGTCAGATTGATCCCAGAAACCAACACTACTGAGGTGTCCCAACTTTCTGTTTGCGTCATTGATCGACTCCTCAGATGCCATTAATTGACTAATTCTTTATTAGTCGACTACTCTTGACCATTAGTCGACTAGCATGTGCACCAACAGTGCAATCATATCCGTTCTTAATCTTTGAAGCTTCGTCTACCTTCACGGCGTATTCCTGTCACAATCTTAATGATGTGATATTAATCCCAAAGAGAGAAGATGTTGAGTACATTAATTTTGACCTATTAGTTTCTTAAATGTTGTATATATATTTATCATAAAAGTGCTGACTACTTGTTTGAATGCTAAGCTAGATATATCAGTTTATGCAGTGCAGATCGGTTTATAAAAGGGTAGATTTATACTGGATGGTGTTGCAGTGACTCAAGAAATTATAGCTATTGTTACAATAAGAGTCTGACTGAGGGTCTATTGTTAAAATTAGACTTTGCAAAAGCATTTAATATGCTGGATTGGCATTTTATCATTGAGATCATGAACCCAAGGATTTGTTGTTAAATGGTTGAGTTGGGCAGTTTTATTTGGTGGATGGTAGCTATTGTGGGTAAAATTCCTAAGGAATCAATTTACACCTAAAATAATATAGTGGGTATAATCAAATCACAGAAAGTAATCGCAAACACGCAGAATCTTACGTGAAAACCCAAAAGAGAAAAACGACTGAAAGAAAGAGAGGAGAATTCCACTATAATAATGGTGATTACAAGTAGGCTTCTCTTGTGTGCTAGGGTTTCTGTATTAAAAAGGATGATCTCTACCACGTTGAGAGGGATTTGTTATTTATACATATCATATCAAAAAGATAAGGCTGGAGAGTTTCGCTGAGTTTGAATACTTAAGTCCTTATCTTGATGACGGTTGAGCTGAACATCTGGTTCGAATTGACCTAGAGGAGAGTCCATCTTTATCCGGTGGTTTGTGCCTTGCTATGTTATAGATGATGATGAATTTTCCCCGAGATGTAACTATCTCATTTGGATGATGATTGGGCTTAGAGATAGAGATCTCCCTTAACTGAATTTATCTCTTCTCCTGATTACCCGACCAGCTTAAAATTCGAATTGACGATGACTCTGGATCAGATGTTTTGAAAGTGGTCACGCGTCACGTATCCCTTGGAGACTCGATAGACACGTGTCACGATGTCAAGTGTGTCAGAAAGTGACCACTACAGATGCCTCTTCTCCTCCTTTTTCTTTAGAAGAATCGAGAACTTACCTTGAGGCTACAAGTTCCCAGGGACTTTAATAGAGAGAGTGATAGAAATTTTGGGTTTCGAAACGTGTCCTGTCGTCTCTTCAAGTTTCTTCTTGCAGTGGCATTTGTTACTCTACAGACTGGTAGAGATTAAATGTGTGTCACATTCTCTGTAGCATTGGTCAATTAACTGCCCTTTTCGAGGAGTCGTGGCGTTCGAGAAAGGTGCGACGTATCCAGCGTGGTCGTTTCGATCCGAACCATCGCGACACGTGTATGCCCCTGATTGAATGGATCTTCGTCTTCTTTGGGGATTAGAATCCTGAGTGGTTGACGCTTGGGCTTCCTTTCTCTCTATAAATAGTGTGAAAATCTTCATGAGAGATCTGAGTTGCTTCTTGAGAGTTTCTTACTGCAAAAATCTTGCACTATTCTGTGCGTGGTGATGTCTCCTCATTCTTCTTTGGTGGAGGAAGGAGAGGGAGAGGTTGGTGATGGTTGTTGCACTCTTAATGTTCAAGAGTTCATATGTTAAGGAGTTTCAGCTCTTGTGATGGGCTCATCAAGTAGTTTTGGTTCTTGTGACGAGGCCCAATTGTCAGGATTGGCAAGGAATGTCCTATCTTATGCCTGGTCTGTGTGTCTGATCTCTTGCCGGAATAGACTTGACGAGAGTTGGGGCTTGACCCCCCATTCTTTCCTTACAGCAAATATAGTGCAGGGAGATAAGGGTGTTTGATGCCGACTCTGATATCTGAGGTCGATCGTTTGTGCTCTTATGGGGTGCCACCTCCTTGTCTGTCTCCGACCGAAGTTACGGTCTTGGCATCGATATTCTCATTTTCCTTTTGGGCGAGCTCAACCTACTGGCGCCTTCCTGGGAGTTCTTGGTATTGTCGCTCATCTAGCTCTGGTAAATTGCTTACTTAGAAGCCATCACCATGATGCAGCTAGGGGCACGATAATAGGCACCACCGCTTTTTCGGTCAGGGAGAGCACATTCATGCAAAATCAGAACTTCTATTACTCTGGTTAGATGTATTCACACTTTGTACTTGGATGGATGTAATCGAAAATTTCATAATAAAGCAAAGAATTTTTAACACTAGTGTTGTTTAGATCTTGCCTTATTTTGAGATTTGAGATTTGAATCGTTATTGCGCCTGCTCGGGAGCCGTTATGGTTCCGAAATATTTGGAATGATTTGGAATGTAATTCTCGAACGAGATTCATTCTCCGTTGGTACCTGCAAGTGCTTATCTGGTTGGGGGGACCTCTCGGCTTTGAGGCTGTGTCGTCATGCTGGTCCTAGGTGGAATGTGGACTAGATCGGGGGACCCTCAGAGTGGGTCCTATTGTATGCTGACTCCGACCGGTTAATGTGGGCAGACCTTGATCCTTCAGGATGCCTCCCGAGGGGTCGCCATCAGGGTGAAGACCCGTATAGACGGTTAACTTGCTCGGGCGGCCGTCAGGGTATATCCCATTATATGCTAGCTCCGAGTTGTTGGCCTAAAGGCTACAATCTCCGGTTTTGTGTTTTGAAGATAACAAAGCATATGAAGTTATTTGGTACTAATCAAGTTCAAGAGTGTATTCAGGATTCAAAAAGATCAACAAGGTTTAAGAAGATCTAACAGGTTTCTTCCTCTAAAGGAAGGTGTTGATGGTTTAAGGGTACTCAAGAATGGGACCATAGCTCAAAGCACTCAGCGTCACTCAAACGTCACTATCAGAGAAGTCTGCTTGAAGATTCTTGTAGTCGATTAGAACCTTATAAGAAACTAGTTTGTTAAAGATTAGAATATAGATTTTAGGCTCAAAGATATATACACACAAAAGTGCATGTTTTCAAAAGTATGGTTTTGACATGTTTAATTTTGATACTTATTCCACATTTTTAAAAATTTCTATCTCAGTTTAGAACTTGTATCTCATGGTTATACATATTTTCTCTCTTCCAAAATTCAAAAAAAAATTATTTGAAAATTTTCTTTATCTTCAAAAAAAATACCTTGACCCAGTTTTTGGCCTAGGTCGATCAACCGGGTGGTCAACCATGCCTATTACAGGCTTAAACGGTCAACCGCACGGTCGACCAAACATCTAGCAATTGGCGTGTGCATGTTCTACACATTCCCGATTGACCGACCAGTCGACCGGTCCCTTATTGTGGTCGATTGGGCGATCGATCGACTGTAACTCTTTTGGTCTCGGTAAAACATGGTCGACCAACCGGTCGACCGAGAGCCAACGGTTAAATTTTTGAATGACCAGCTGGTCGACCGACAGACTGCCATATTGAAAGTAATGGCCAGTTCTTTTAAATTTATTTTTAAACATGTTTCTTTTAAAACGTGGAAAGTTGAATTGTTAAAGTCAATTTCTTCCTTTTTAGACCTGGTAAAACTATTCTAAAAATGTTTTTTAAACCCTATATAATGGGTCATTGGGATTGAATATTTCATAACAAGAAATTCTATTAAAAATCTAGTTTTTGCTTTCAAAGAGAAAAACTTTCAAGTTTTCTTTTGTGCTCTTATTTTTAAAGTTTTAATTGAGTTTTTCTGCTCTTAAAATTTCTCTTTTACACCCTTGAGCTGTAAGTTTACATTTTACTCTATAAAGTTTTTATAAGAAAGTTGCAAAGAGAGTGTGATCCCTTGATCACCAAGAGCTTGTTATCTCAAATAGCTTTGTGTTGCCTCTGGTGTAGAGGATTGAGTTGGGGAGTTGTGTACTCCAAGTGGTTATAATTCCTTGTTGTAAGGTCCTTCTGTGGAGGATCCAATAGTGGATAGTGAATCCTTCACGGTGGTGAAGGTGGGGACGTAGAGTGGTAGCTCGAACCTTGGAACAAATACTTTTGTTTGCAATTGATTTATTGTCTCTATTTACTTGCTTATCATTCATTTTTTTTGTCGATCAATACTCATCTCAACAAGATAGCAATGAGTACCTTAACTCTTATCTAGAAGAGTCACGAGGAGAAGTTCAGAACCCTTCACTGGGAATCGGCTTCAAGTCTTGTTTTGAGTGATCGGTTGCATTATTTCATATTAAATTGTTAGAATTTTATTTGAATAGCTATACACCTATTCACTCTCCCTCTAGGTGTAATTTCACAAGCATTCATTGTGGGTGAGCCTCCAGCTTTCAGGACGCTCCCCGAAAGGTTGCCGTCAGGATGAAGACCCATATAGGCAGTTGACTTGCTCGGGCGGCTATCATGGTATATCCCATTATAGGCTGACTCTGAGCATCCAACGTGGGCGAGCCTCCATCTTTCAGGAAGCCTCCTAAGGGTCATCATCAGGGTGAAGACCCACATAGGCGATTGGCCTGCTCAGGCGGCCGTCAGGGTATATCCCATTATAAGCTGGCTCCGAGCATTCAACGTGGGCGAGCCTTCGTCTTTCAGGAAGGCCCCCAAAGGGTCACCGTCAAGTGAAGACCCATATAGGTGGTTGACCTGCTCGGGTGACTCTCAGGGTATATCCCATTATAGGCTGGCTCCGAGCACGTTAGGGGGCCTTCGTCTTTCAGGAAGCCCCCAAAGGGTCGTCGTCAGGGTGAAGACCCATATAGTGGTCAACATGCTTGGGCAGCCATCAGGATATATTCCATTATAGGCTGCCTCTGAGCATGTAATGTAGGTGAGCTTCGTCTTTCATGAAGCTTCCAAAAGGTCACCGTCAGGATGAAGACCTATACAGGCGGTTGACCTGCTCGAGCAGCCATCAAGGTATATCCCATTATATGCTGCTCCGAGCATCCAACATAGGAGAGCCTCCGTCTTTCAAGAAGCCCCCAAAGGGTCGCCGTTAGGGTGAAGACCATTGCAAGCGATAGAGAATGTGAGCGATATTCTGGGCAGATATCAGAGTTGGAAGGAAATTGAGATAGTAGAAAATGATCTTTTCATTGAACGTAATATGGCTTATAAATAATATCTCTTCAAGTGAAAACAATTTCATTGCTTATTGAGTTGGTTTCCATCTTGATCGGCCAAAGTGTATGACCCCTTGTCTTCTTGAGCGACGATGATGTAGGGGCCCTCCCAGTTGGGTCCCAACTTTCCTTGGTCCCTCTATCGCGTGCTCTGAATCACGCGCTTCAGGATCAGGTCTTCGACTTGGAACTCTTGACGCTTCACCTTCTTGTGATGAGTGGCTAGATTTATTGTTGATAGGCTGTAACGCCTCACTCCACCATGTATGGAAATGTTATTGCAACTATATATGCCATGGAGAATATCGTACACACACACACACATATGCTAAGCATCAACAAAGTGCAGTAATTAGAGTACAGAAGCATGGTATTATTATATATTCTAACATTAAAGTACAAGTACATAGTTATTATACAGTTTTACATCAGGATATGAAGTTTTTATAGAATTCTGACAGTACAAAAGATAAATTTACAAGTGGAACAAAAGATCAGAGGGATGCTCATGAGCTACAATTGAATATCTCGCGGGCTGACTAGGTCAACACTAGACGGAAGAATTACTGGAGAGCCGCCTGCTCTTCCAAATAAACTTGATGTGCTTCGGTAGGATCCTCCTCGATCCTTGTTCCAGACATACAGGTCCATTGTTGCCCGAATGTAACCCAACGAGTACATAAAAGAATGCAAGGTGGCGTGTTGAATAAAATATGAATATATTGAAATATGATAAATAAACAAGCAATATGCAGCTATCACAATTATCCAAGTATGGTTGAGATATTAATTGTATCTGCATTTGTATATATATACTCAATTGCCAAATTCATAGGATCAGAATGTCAGATATGTCTTTTCAATGATGTCATCATGTAGATAAAGTCAGTATGACTAAGACTGGGGCCATGTCAGTCGCATTATTATTACTTTTTTTAGGACTCGTCCTACTCGGATGTTTAGGTACATGCTCTAGCGTCCCAGTTTACATACATCCACATCAGAGTAGAGCGAGGTTGGTTATTGGAAACTGATGGAACAGTCAACGAACCATGTTTATAGTAAGCCCCGTGCATACCCGGGACAACGGCCTCATGAGTATCTGGGTCTGGCCCCCAGAACCGGGCGTTAAGCCAAAGGGTTTATTTATATACCCTTTAAACAGGAATGGAATCATGATAGGGTGCCAATTCACCCTACCTGGTCCCTTGTGGCCTAAGGTGGATCCGGAACAGGAGTTGTGCAAACCGCTATAAACACGTACACATATTAAAAGCCATCAGTTTCCCTCGCTCCGGTTTAAGTTGCATCTTTATTATAGATGTTCAGGATTATTTCCAGTTGGGCTTCACGATAATGATTTACGGGGGAAATAGTAACAGGAAAAATGTGGGATTCTAGAGGTGGCCCCATCACAAGGACGTGTAATGTGGCAGTTTGTTCTACGTGGCACTTAGTTCCACACATCATATCAGTAACAGGAGTATCAGGAGTATGTCCTTGTTCAAGATCTAGTAATATAGTATTCAATAATCAGGAGTTCAGTAATACCGCCATAAAAGTAATATCTGTGAATCTTGTATTTAATCTGTTCAGGATTCACTGTACCGAATTAGGAGTGAATCAGGAGTATTTGTCTTGAGTCAAAAATCATGGTACCATATCAGGTGTTTATACCAGGTCTTAAATACAGTCAGATGTAAATGATATTGTCCAGTCAAGTCAGTAATATATTAGTATTTAATGTCAGTATCAGTAGCCAGTTATAATGTAGGATCAAGAATATCAGATGTCAGGCAGGTTGTAAGCATCTAATGTATTTCAGGAATATTTCATATCAGGTATTTCAAAATCTTCACACCATAAACATATGTTAAAGCAATGCTATGGCTAAGCACACAAACAAGCAGCGCAAGTAGTGCTGGAGGCACAAACAGCGAACAGTGTTTAGTCACTAAAGTGAGGAGCTACAAGAATTACTCGACTGCAAGTCAGAAATCTGGCAGAGTTTTGTCTAAGCGAATCTAGTGATAAAGCGTTGAGCGCTAAGTATGACAACCAGACGAAGCCGAGAGACTGCGAACAGTCTAAGCTCACCCCTTTCGGGAAGTGGGTATAAAAGAGACCATAGATCTAATGGGACCAGAAGGCCAACTGAATACCTGCCTAAAATGACATTAGAACACACAAGCATATAAATAACAATCAACAGTGCTGAGCGCCAAAAGAGAGAACGTAAGGTCTAAGCGCACTCCCTTTCAGAGAAGTGAGCATAAAAGAGACCAAAAGGTCCAATAGGGCGAGAAGGCCAAGTAGGTACCTGCAAAAGATGTTAGTACCAAAATATATAAAAATACAAATAATTCCTAAAAATACCAGTAATTCAAGAAAATACAGGGAATTCCTAAAAATACATAGGAAATTCTTAAAAATACACAGAGAATTCTTTTAAATACACAGATAATTTCTATAATACATAGAAAGTTCCTAAAATAAACAATTAAATTCTAAAATACAGGAAATTTCTAAAAATATACAAAAAAAATTCCTAAAATACATAAAAATCCTAAAAATACACCGTTAATTTCTAAAAATTATTAAAATATGCATGCACGTGTACAAATATATGTGTACAAGTGTGTAAGTGTACATATGCATCTTGGATAGAGTACTCGCCTAAAAACCGGGGGATACCCGATACCACTTGCACGTGTGCACGTGTGTGTGTTTGTGTGAGTGTGTGTGTGTGTGTTATACTATGGCAGGCCGTGAGCTAGTAGGAGGGAGAAGGATGTGTGGTGTGTTATATTAGAGAGAGGAAAACCCTTTTTTAGAGAGAGAAATGATGTAGAGAGAGAAGAAGGAGGCTTTGGATGTGTGGTTGGTGTGGGGAGGTGGAGGAAAGGAAGGAGACCCCCAAGATGCTGGCAGCCTGAAGCTAGAGAGAATGTGAGAAATTGTAGAGAGAAGGTAGAGAGAGGAGAGAGAGGGGGAGGGGGAGAGAGAGAAAGTGCCTTTTGGGACTTTTTAGAGAAAGAAAACTAGGAGATAAATATGGGAGTGTAATTAGGCCTAGAGATAATATTAGGAGGTTGGGGAAGTAGTCATGGAGTTATAGTAATTTGTAGGATTTTTAGAGTGAGAAAATGAGTGTTTCTAGAGAGAAGGGTTTTTTGGCCACTTTTAGGGAGAGAACGAGTTGGGAAAATTTTGAAAAAGTTATGGAAGGTGGAGGATATATTATGGTGGTGGTGGAATAGTTGTAGGAGGTGGTAGAAGTGTAGAATGATTTTTAGAAGATTTTTGGAGGGGTTTTTGGTATTTTTTTTTAGAGAGAGAAAATGGTGGAAGGAGGAAGGAGGAGGCTAGCCATGGCCTTAGGTAGGTGAGGCAGAGGATAAGGAAGAGGGGGAGAGGCTTCTTTTAGAATCCAAAACCTTGGCTTCCTTGGGAAGCCAATGAGGTTTCTAGAAAAATGGAGAAAGAAAAGAAAAAGGAAAGGAAAAAGAAATGAAAATATAAATATTAAATTATTGGGGGGTTATGTGTATATGTCCCATAAGAAAATAATATAAAAATAAAAAATGAAAAAATTGGAAAAGAAATGAATTTAAAAAAGAAAAAAAGGAAAAATTGAAGGAGAGAGAAAATATTTAATTAAATAATTATTTAAAAAGAAAATTTGTGAAATTTCTAGGATAGAATTTAGTGCTAGTGCTGAGTCTCATGTAAAAATTTCAGGTCAAACGGAAGTAAAAAAATATACATGAAATGACGTGTACAAGATCAAAATATCGAAAATCGTAAAAGAATACATATTCTGGAATCAGGGTATTACATAGGCCGCAATGTGGATTTGGGCTTGTTGTCACCTTTCCTCTGAGTGATTTAGCATCAGGTGGAGCTGGGCGTCGTTCTTGTCTTGAACCATCCTTCCACTCGGAGTGTCAGCGTGCTTACGTCGACAGGGATGATCGCTTCTGTCCCGTATGCCAACAAGAATGGGGTTTCGTCGGTCAAGACACGTTTGGTGGTCCTGTAATCCCAAAGCACTCCGGAGAGTTTCTTCTCCCATTCATCTTTAGCTTTGCCCAAAATTTTGCATAGGTTGTCGAGGAAAGTGTGGTTGTTGATTTTGGCCTGGTCGTTGCCTTGAGAATAGTAGAGCGAGG
Organism: Agave tequilana; assembly: GCA_038442645.1. Taxonomy (NCBI): domain Eukaryota; kingdom Viridiplantae; phylum Streptophyta; class Magnoliopsida; order Asparagales; family Asparagaceae; genus Agave; species Agave tequilana. Next base: position 34,362 of record JAVJIF010026993.1, on the reverse strand, counting down.
AGAATCGATGCGTGATTTTGTACTTATCACAGAAACTCTCCACTTGCTTGCTGTGAAGTTTGTTTCATTGTCGGAGATAATGGTATAAGGGAGCTGGAATTGGTATACTATGTTCTGCCAAAGAAACTTGACAATCTGTTACCCGGTGACTTCGGAGAGTGGCACTATCTCGACCCATTTGGTAGTCGGTGGCTATCAAGAGGAATTATAACTGGGGTTGTGCTCGAAGGCGGCCCAACGATGTCCAATTCCTATTTCATGGAAGTCCAAGGGTTGCGTAAGGTATGGAGGTCGGTACTCGGTCTGTTTGATGTCGGAGCAAACATTTGACATTACCTTTTCACATAATCCTAGCGTCATTTAACTTCTTGCCAGTAGTAGCCTTGGTTGATGACTTTGTCGACAAGAGGGTGTCCTCCTGCGTGCTTCCCACGGTCGCCATTATGGATGGGCAAAAAAGTATTTAAAACACTTGATTTTTGGTTTATAGATACTTGAAATAGTATAGATCAACTTCAACGGAGTGGATCTTGTATTCGAATGTTGGAGGGTTAAATTTGAGTGGGAAGGATCCGGGATCAAATCTTTTGAAAGGATACAAGTCTATCTCTATATATATATATCCCCTGATTAAGCTGGGTATTTGTGCCTCATGAAGCATAAGTATTCACACCTAAAAGGGGTACATTTTAAACTCTTAGTTTCGTGGCCTTGTTTACACGAGTGTTTAAGTCCTTTGGAGTGTTTTCTCACCTGGTGCCCTAAGACTGTCCGGTTTGGGTGTCACCAACTAAAGCTCGTTACATGGGCAGATTAGAAAGTCTAATGGAATTGAGGAATAAATACCACCAAAAATAAAAAATAAGACATAAGAGTTAATGTTAAAGAATCCTTAGTCAAAACTTCACGTTCACGAAAGTGCATATGAATTAGGGTAAAGTACTAGATTAGAGGAGAAATATAATTTGACTCCTTATTTTGATTGATGACATGTTTTGAATAGAGAATAAGTTTAGAAATGAAAAGTTCGATTTTCCTATAACTTATAGATTACTTGAACTCTTAAACAATACCTCAAATATTTTCTATCTTTTCAAAATACTTTTCGAAAATACTAACATTTTTCTCTTCCTTTATGCATTTTGTGGGTGCAATCCACTGAAAAGCCTCACGAGAAAAAACTCGTCCTCTAGAGGTAACCTAGAGGTTTAACGGCTTATTACACATGCTCAGTGCAATCGAGTGACCTGCGAAAGTGGTATAATAATTGATTAGGATTAGTTTTGATGTTTTGCTCGAGGGCGAGCAAAAGATAAGTGTGGGGGTGTGATCGGTCACATATATTGCATATATATTATCACATTATCATGTTTATTATCTAATAAATCCTATTAATAAGTCTTATTTTTTTTTATAAAATGCAGGCCCATTGCTAAAGGAAAGGGAAGAGAAACGAGCCCAAAAGCCCATCAAATTCTGATTTAATTTAGAATTGAAATCAGACAATTAGGACAGATCATGGCAAATCAGAGAGGTTAAAAACTGGCTAAAATGAATCTTCCTAAATCAATTGGTTAAAGCCAAAGATTAAAGACCGTTTCGTCAAATTCAGGAGCTGAAACGGGAAAATCAGTAAGAGAGATAAAGGCCTATCAGTAAACCAGGAAGTACCACCAACCAGGTGTGGCCACCTGGCCACACCATGGCCGCAGAAAAGCGGTCAAAGCCGTGTTTTTGCGGCTTGGTTAGGTCAGCTAGGGGAGCGTTTGCTCCCCCTATCTTCGTACGCCCTTCCCCGTTTGGTTTTTCCTATAAATACTGCATTTTTCAGAGAAAAAGGGACCAAAAAGTAGTTTAAGTTTTTTTCTTTGTTTTTAGAGTTTAGATTCTTTGTTAGATAGATTGAGAAGTTGTATCTCTATTTCTTTATTTGTAATTCAGTCCAGATACAAGTGAGAGAGAGAAAAAGAGTGATTGTAATCTGAAATTGAAGTGACGTCAATAAAGATTCAAAGCTTCTCTTCTTCTTCTCCAATTGGCGGGTATATCTTATTTTATTTCCATATCTTATTTTACATGATTCATGAGTAGCTAAACTTGTTTTCTGGGCTCACTATCATCTCTCTCTTCGATCCCTCTTGTTTTGAATGGTTTTGATGTAAAGAACCCAACGGAATCATATGCATGCCTTAACTAAGACTTTCTTTTTTGAAAGTATTCTTGAAGGCACATGAGGATGAGTTTGGATTTCTAAACTTCTATTTCTTTTAAAACATCACTTGAACTTGTCTTTATTTCATACTTAAAAGAAAACTTGTTTTTACTTCATACTTGAAAGAAAACTTGATGATTTAACATTCAGTTCAAGAGGATTTCTTAAAAAAAAATAGTTAAACTTTTCCAAATAATCTTATTTATTTGCTTAAGACTTTCGAAACTAAAGCTTAAGTTTTTTCCTATAATCAAGTTGAGGCACTAAGAATTTCAAGAGAAGAACATATCGTTGAGTAGTAAGATAGTGAGCCGAAATCTTTTTCCTATATTAAAATAACAAATCAATTTTCAAGCTTTTTAAAGATCACCTTTTTCATAGCCTTCTCTAAGTTTTTAATTTTTCTTTTAATCACTTCTTTACACTCCATTCTCTTTTCAATATAAAAAAAAAAACAAACATCATTCTTTGCTTTCTAAACAAAAATACCGAAAAGCTTTCATCGCATTCCTCCTCGTGGACACGACCCGTTAGCTCAAAGCTAGACGGTAATTCTCACTACTTTCATTTGCAATCAAAAGGGTAAAAAAAATCTGTTGAAAGAGTATTTAAACTCTGTTGAAGTTTAGCCAAAGAGCGATGCAATCAATAGTGTCGAATATGAGAGGGTGTCAGTCATATCGAAGTTGGATTGTACAGGAGGAACCAAGGTTAGTCAACTAGGGCAATGACCAAATCGATTAATGATACAAACAAAGAGTTAAAAATTTTGTTTTACTACAGAATAGTCGACTAGGCCAAATTCCTAATCGACAATTGGAGTTATTAATCGACTAGGTTATTCTGTTGGCCCAAGGTTACAATCACCCGATTTTAGAGTTTTGATGATTACAAAACATATATAGTTATTTGTACTAATTATATTTTAGTGTTTACATTTGTTTCAGGGTTCTAAGGATTCAAGATGTAGTCTCCTATAGAAAGGTGGTGATTGACTCAAATTGACTCAATACGGGATCAAGATTTCAAGTTATTCAACATTGCCTATGGAAAAGCTCATATTGAAGATCTTGTAGTCACCTAGAACATTGTAAAAATTAGTATGTTAAAGAGTTAAGACATAATAAGTTGTGCTCAAGAAAACACACACACACATTTTCACTTTCAAAATACATGTTTGTTTTTGGTTAGTTGGTTTTGGTGCATGTTTGATAGATATACATGTTTCAAAATATTTCATATGTTTATATCTAGTGTAAAACATGTATTTCAACTCCTATAGCATGTTACTCAAATCTCAGACCATTTAAAAATATTTCTAAAATTTTTCAAAGTTCAAAAACATTTTCAAAAAAAATCTGTTTCAGGCCTCACGGTCGACCGGACCTATTTCAGGCCAGATCGGTCGACCGTTCGGTCGACCAGGCCTTGTGGCCTTGGGCGTGCACGTCTGTGCACGTCTGCTGGTCGACCGGGCCAGTCGACCGACAGACCTTGCGGTCGACCGTCCGGTCCGGTCGACCGACTGCAAGACCCTTAGTCTCGGGTTTTGTCGGTCGACCGGCCCGGTCGACTGACAGTTGAAATTTTGTTTTTGTTTAGCCTGCGGTTGACCGGACCGGTCGACCGAAGCCAACGGCTCTTTTGCAATGCGGCTTGCCGATCGACCAGCCCGGTTTACCGACAGCCGCCAAAAGAGGCAACAGCTCTTTTTGGAATCTGTTTTGATTTTAATGCTTCTTACACCTATTCTGAATTCCTGTGGCTAAAATCTACCCTAATGACCTAGTATTCATTATGGATGATATGAATTCACTCCCTATAAATAGAGGTCATTGGTTACATGTTTAACACAAGAAAAATTCCTATTATTTCAAGTTTTTCAAAAGAGAAGAAAGTTTACTGGCATTGCTTTTCAAAGTTCTTTCATTTGCTAAAGTTTTCAGTTAGTTTACAAGCTATTTTTACTTCTTTACAACTGAAATTTTTCTCACTTCACTTCTTGAGCCAAAAATCATCTCCACTCTATAAGAAGTTGTAAGAGAGAGTTTGTGGTCTTTTGATCACCAAGTGACTTGTATTTCCTTGTGTTGAGATCCCCTTGTGTAGAGGTTGGATTGGTTGGAGTTGGGTACTCCGGTCTTGTGTAGACCAATTGTAATCCCCTTGGGTGTAAAGATTCCGATGTGAAAATTCCCTTTGTGGATTTAGTGAAAATCCTTCATAGTGGTGAAGGCGGGGACGTAAAGCAGTGGCTCGAACCTCGAAACAAATTACTTGTGTTTACGATTAGTTTCCTTATTGCTTTTCATTGCTCTTCACTCCTAACTTGTGATATTGTTTGTTTGCTCTTCATCATTTCAATCATTTCATTGACTTGTATTTTTTGGTGTTTACTCATCTCAACAAGAAAGCATTTACGCGCCTCAACTCATAATCTAGAGGAATCAAAGAGGAGAAGTTCTAGAGCCCTTCACGGGAAATTCAGCTTCAATTTCTTATTTTGAGTGACCGCTTGTATCATTTATACTTAGTTGTTTAAAAAGATAGTTAGATTAGCATTAACACCTATTCACCCCCCTCTAGGTGTTTTTCAATTTCCTAGTCGACTAATACAGCTGCAGCGGCCCAGTTTTCAAATCTGATTCTGAATTCATTTCTGATCTGAATTAGGTATTTTGGTTTTCTTTTCTTTGTGGTTTCTTTGGCTATATAAGGAGGGGTAATGTTCCCAATATTTATAACCTATAATTGATTGATTCAATAAGAACTCTCTCCCCTTGCCCGAGAACGTAGTCAAATTGTCGAATCACGTTAAATTTTGTGTTCTCTCTTTCTTTTCTCTGTTTAATTGTTCGTGCTATTCGTGACTATTCTCTGGTGTGCCATCTTCTCTGTTGTGTGTATTCCCAACAAGTTCTATTAGAGCTTTCCCTAGTTTTTCATTCAGGTAGAGCAAATCAACCAATAAATTGTCTACGGTTTCGTTCGAAGGTAAAGATCTGATCTTTCCTATTTGGATTTATTTTCACTAATTGTTTTCCGCATTGTGTTGAGAAATCTGTTGAGAAGATGGTCAGAGAAAGTCAATCTATGGTGAAATCCTTGAACCTACATCCGATGAAGATTGATGTGGTAAAGTTTGATAGCATGAACAATTTTAAGATGTGGAGGTGTGAGGTGATGGATGCATTGACGACATCAAACCTTCAAGACACTCTACGATTGAAAGAAAAGCCAGAGGAGACTTCTAAAAAAGATTGGGACAAGATGAATAATATGACATGTGGTATTATAAGGTCTTGTTTGACACAAGACATCAAGTATCATGTGCTATATAAGACGTCTGCAATGAAGATATGGGAGATTCTAGAGAAGAAATATCTGACGAAGAGTATCGAGTCTTGACTACTTCTAAAGAAGAGACTTTATCGCTTCCAGTTGAAGAAGAGACTCTCCATTGCTGAGCACATGAATAACTACACAAAGTTTCTTACAGATTTGGTTAATGTGGATGTGAATGTCGAAGAAGAGGATAAGACATTAATTCTTTTAAATTCTCTTCCTGATGAAGAGTATGAGGCCTTCGTCCTCACCTTGATTAATGGAAGACAATCACTTAGCTATAATAATGTGTTGGCTGTCTTGTAAATTATGAAGTGAAGAAGAAAAATAAACAATCTTTTTCCAATAGTACATCAGCAGAGGCGTTAGTAGTAAGAGGCAGAGATTCCAATTAGAAGGGTAAAGGCGTTCACGGGAGATCAAAGTTCAGACCAGGGTTCAAAGATCTGAAGAAGAACAAGTGTGCCTTCTGAAAAAGTTAGGACACTGAAAAGATGATTGTCTAAAGATTAAAGATAAGAAGGAGTCAAAGACTGAGGCAAATCTCGCACAGGCGATCAGTACACATGCTGATACTTCACCGGCAGATGGATCGTACTCAGACTCATCGGTATTTTCATTCTTAGTCACTACTCCTACCATAGGTTACTCAGGTAATTCTTAGTGGAGGATCGATACAAGAGCTACCTATCATGTGTATCCCAACAAGAATTGGTTTTTTTAATTTTGAGAAACTAGATGATGTTTCGTTGTCATGGGTGACGATCGTCCATGTCACATGGAAGAGATAGGTACTCTCTTGGTCAAGATGTTTGATAGGATGGTGCGGGAATGGAAGGATGTGAGGTATTATCTCAACTGAAAAGAAATCTTATCTCCGTTGGTGCCTTGGAAGCATTGGGTCTTGAAGTATCTATTAGAGATGGAGTTATCAAAATGATTAAAGGCTCGATGGTTGTTTTGAAGGGCGTTCGATGCAATAACCTTTACTATTTAAAAAGTAGTACGGTTACAGGGCAAGTGGTGACTTCTACAAATTCAGATAATGATTGCACCCAACTCTGACATATGAGACTCGAACATATAGGAGAAAAGTTTTTGCAAGCTCTTGCAAAGTAAGATTTATTAAAAGGTACCAGTACCTGCAAATTAAAATTTTGTGAAAATTACATCATCGAAAAGAAGAACAAGGTAAGATTGGCACCGCAACTCATTGCACCGAGGAGATTTTGGATTATGTTTACATAGATGTCTAGGGACCTACGAAGACAACATCTATTGGAGGTAACTATTACTTTGTGTCTTTATAGATGATTACTCTAGGTGATGTTGGGTACATACCATGAAGCACAAAGGGGAAGTCCTAGAGTTGTTTGTGGAGTGGAAGAAGAACAGAGAGAAGAATATGGGAAGGAAGATCAAGGTACTCCGTTCAGACAACGGAGGACAGTATACAAACGATCCTTTCCTACAGCTATGTCACGATGAGGGCATCAAAAGGTACTTCACAATAAGAGAAACACCGCAACAAAATGGGATGGCTGAAAGGATGAACAGGACCTTGCTAGAGAAGGTCCATTGCATGTTATCCAATGCTGGCATATCGAAATCTTTTGGGCTAAGGCATTGGCATATACTTGCCATCTTGTTAATAGGTTACCTTCGTCTGCAATAAGAGGTAAAACTCCTCTATAGGTTTGGTCAGGAAAAGTTGCTCGGATTATGATTCGCTACAAATATTTAGGTTTTCGGCCTACTATCATATCAAGGAAGACAAGCTGGACTTAAGGGCGAGAAAAAGTGTGTTCGTAGGATTCAAGAAAGGAGTAAAAGGCTATAAAATTTGAGATCCAAAGGACAGAAAATTTATCTTGAGCAGAGATGTCACATTTGATGAGGCTTCTATGGTGAAGCCTACAAACTCCCAGCAGGTGGAGAGTCAGACGCCAACAGGATATTGCAGCAGGTGAAGAGTGATGCTACATCATCATCTCTAGAAAGATCAGTATCATTTGAGGTCATACCCTCAGTGACACAGGGAGATGATCAGGTAGCCGAACAGGATGATGATAATGATGAGGATCAAGGACAGTCTATGGCTAATGTTCAAGAATCCATTGCAGCTGGAAGAACTCGGAGAAATCCACGTCAGCTCAGTTGGCTCACTACTAACATGATTGTGGCCTATACTCTCCCAGTCGTTGAGGAGGCAATCTCGTCTACTTACAGGGAAGCTGAAATCAGTTCGGAGTCCAAGATGTGGAAGGATGCCATGATGGAAGAGATAAGTTCTCTACAAAGAACGACACTTGGGAACTGTTAGAGTTGCCCAAGGGAAAGAAGGCGATCGGTTGTAAGTGGGTGCTTACAAAGAAACAGGTATCTTTAGATGGTGATATTGTACGCTACAAAGCCAGATTGTAGCTAAAGATTACGCTCAACGAAAAGCCATTGACTACAATGAGGTATTTTCACCTGTTGTAAAACACTCATCTATTCAAATTTTGTTGGCACTGGTAGCACAGTACGTGTTGGAACTTGATTAGCTCGATGTGAAGATTGCATTTCTCCATGGCGATCTTGAAGAGGAGATCTACATATCTCATTCGACGGGGTTCAAAACTGAAGGAAAGGAGAATATGGTATGCAAACTGAAGAAATCATTGTATGAATTAAAGCAATCTCCAAGGCAGTGGTACAAGCGTTTCGACAATTTCATAAGAGGGAAGAGGTACACACAAAGCATTATAACCCATATGTGTGTTACAATAAGCTACCTAAAGAAGAGTACATCTATCTACCCTTGTATGTGGATGATATGCTCATTGCTTCTAAAAGCAGATCTGTTATTGATAAATTACAGAAAAACTTGACTTTCGAATTCAAGATGAAAGATCTGGGATAAGCAAAGAAGGTGCTAGGCATAGAGATTGAACAAGACTGAAAGAGTGACAAGGTTAGCTTGAAACAGAAGGGGTATTTGAAGAAGGTACTTCAGAAGTTCACATCAACGTTGATACAAAATCTGTAAGTACAATATTGGCTTCTCATTTTATGATAAAAGCTACTATGTGTTGGCCCAGAGGCCTTCCACTCTAGTTTTGATAATGATTAACTCATGTAGTTATTTACTAATAATCTTGTGATGTTTAGTTTCAGATCATTAATCAAGATATTAGTTAGTGATTAGCTTTAACAAAGCAGTTTTGGAGCTTCTCACTTAGTGATTCCAGAGCCCGAGCATCAAGATCATACATAGCACTCGTTGGAGTCAAGCTCGGTGGATCACGGTTTGGATCGAGTCGACTTGAAGACGGAGTTCGTCAAGAAGACATCGGTACCTAGTTTATAGTTTGTTTTAGATCCATTTGTAAAGATTAGAATAGTGTGATATGCTCAAGTTCACAACACACATACGTTTTATATTTTGGATATTGGTTTTCGATTTTTTTTTTAGTTAACCGATATTGGTTTTGATGAATAGATAGTATCAATATAAGTTTACATGGTTTAATGTATATTAGATATGTTCTATATACATACATGCTTCATATCTTAGACAAACTTATTTTGATATGCCTATTCATGAGTTTTGGTATTATTAACAAAACATATTTTTGGTATTAGAGTCAAAAATAATGATATATATATGTTTCATGTATATTGGACTTATGTCCATATGCAACATGCTTCAAAGTGTTTAAGTATCATGTTTTTGTATTTGGATGAGTTTTGGACAAAACGTATTTTCAATTAAAAAATCCAAGTTTGGAAAATACGGGTTTGATTTTCGGCGAAATTTCCATAACACAAAAATGGTTCAAAATGTTTGTAACTTGGTTTGATTTTACTCAAACAAGTTTGTATATCAATGTATTATACTGAACTTATTTTTGTGGATTTTTAGAGTTTTTATGGGATTTTATAGGTAAATAAAAACCAAGTTTTCAAGTCCTGTAAATCCTGTTCTGGCTTCTGCCGGTCGACCGGACCGGTCGACCGAGCTAGGAGTCGGTCGACCGACGTACACAAGATGTGCACGTCTGTTTGGCTGGAGGGCCGGTCGACCGGGACGGTCGACCGCCAGAGAGCTTCTGCTCTCTGGAAAGCCCGGTCGACCGGGTCGGTCGACCGGCAGAGAGGTCTGCTCTCTGTTCCAGGCCGTGGTCGACCGAGCCGGTCAACCGAGGCTCCAACGGTCGATTTTTTAACCGTTGGCGGTCGATCGGGCCGGTCGACCGCCAGCCGCCAGAGCTGAAAAACAGCTCCAACGGCTAGTTTTTCAATGAGGCTTTATATACCCCATTTCTTTGAGATTTTGATTAAGTTTTTAAGAGCAAAATTTACAGAGTTTCTCTAGTGTTTTAAACAAGTTTTCAAAAGTGTTTTAGTGCCAAAAAGATCCATCTTATTTGTTTTAAAGTGTTTTGTTTATTTCAAAGAAAATAGGTTTTTGGGAATTAGTTTCTTGGTCTAAAATTCTATATCTATTTGATATTTTTCCAAGAGATTTTCTTTGATAAAAACACTTAGTTTTCCACACTTGAGCTATATCGCCTACCCTATTCTATAGGATCTTTATTTGTGGGAAAATTGTTTGTGGTTGAGGAAACCACCAAGTTGTAAACCCTTTGCTTATTGTATCCCTCTTTGGTAGAGGTTGATTTGGGTTGTGGTTAGCTCCCTCTTTGGTAGAGGTTGAGGTTGTGGTTTGCTCCCTCTAGTGAGAGGTGGAGTTGTTATTTATATCCCTCTTGGTGAGGTGAATTGCGGTTGTTTGGCTAAGGGCCTACCCTCGTGTGTGAGGTGGTGATTGTGTTGCCTCGGTGGAGGTTGTATTGGTTGAGAGAGGAGTTCGGTACTCCCATTTGTATTTGCCCCAAATTCTCAGTGGAGGTTCCCTCGGTGGGAGTCCTAGTGGACATAGTTAGTGGATTGGAAATCCTTCTCAGTGAAGGCGGGGACGTAGAGCTCGGTGCTCGAACCTCGAAACACATCTTGTTGTTTGTGTTTGATCCATTGACTCGAACTCTCTCTCTTATATTGTGCTTTGCATCTATTCATATTGCTCATTCATATTATATGCTTGGTTTGTTTGTGTATGCCTCACTTGTGCTTAACCACGAGAGCTTCATATAGCGCCTCAACTCTTATTCAGAGGAATCAAGAGGAGTTAGTCCAGAGCCCTTCACGGGGAATTCGGCTACACTCGTTGGTTGCACTAAGTGTTATAGCAATTAGTTTTTAATTTTCGCATTTAGTTCATTAGATTAGCGGTACACCTATTCACCCCCTCTAGGTGTACTTTCACTATGTCTCTATTATTGTTGCAAAGCGTGAGTACATCACTCACGTGCCCTATGCTAGCGCAGTTGGTAGTTTATTATATGCAATGGTGTAAATAAGGCCCGACTTGTCATAAGTTGTCTCAATGATTAGCAGATATACGCACGATCTAAGAAAGGGTCATTGGGAGGCAGTGAAGTGGATTCTACGGTACATTAAAGGTACCATAGATATTGGTTTGGTATTCAAGAAGGATGTTACTGGTAAACATGAGTGTATCGGATCTGTTGATTCCGATTACGCTGGAGACCTCGACAAACGCCGACCCTCAACGGGATATGTGTTTTCATTGTCTCAATCACCAGTCAGCTAGCACCCTACTCTACAGTCTACTGTCGCATTATCTACTATGAAAGTCAAATATATGACCATGACAGAGGCTATGAAGAAGGCAATTTGGTTTCAAGGGTTGCTTGACGACTTGGTGATTGATCAGGATCCATTGAAGATCAATTGTGATACCATGAGTGTAAGTCACCTAGAGTAGGGGTGAATAAGTGACAAGCTAATCTAATGCACAACAATGTGAAATTAAAACTAATTATGTAAACTAAAAACTATTATGCAAACACATAAAGTATAGCACAAGAGTGTAGCCAAATTCTCGATAAAGGGCTCTGGACTATCTCCTCAAGATTAAGAATTGAGGTGCCATTATGGTTCTTTTGATTGAATACAAGTGTGAGCAAACAATCCCAAGTATATATCAATTAAGCACAAATATATCAAGCATATGAAGAGATAAACAATATAAGCATGCAAGATATATAAACACAAGTTAGAGAGATGAGCAATCGCAAATACGAGAAAATTGTTTCAAGGTTCGAGCACACTTGCTCTACGTCCCCTCCTTCAACACTATGGAGCATTTCCAATAAAATCGATCCTGCAAGATCACTCAGTGTCACAACACTTACAACGAGCTCCCTCAGGAACTCTTAGATTCGCAAGTCCCTCACTTGTTTCCATAAGAACAACATACGTAAGCGCACTAGCTTGCCGAGGTCGCACCTCTACAATGAGTTCCCTCAAGAACTCTACACATCACAAACCCACAAGTTCGCCTCCTCAATTACAAAGATGTAAACTTGTTGATCTCAACACTTTGATCATCAAAAACACTCTATGATCCCTAGAGGATAAATATAGCAATGGAAAGCTCAAGTTTGTGTGAGAAAATAAGGTAGATTGAGTGGAGAAAAACTCAAGAAATCTCTTTTTAAAAAAAACTCTTAAAGACTCTCCTTTTGATATGGAAGTTTTAGCCCCAAAATAAGTGGAGAAAAACCCTAAGAAAGATAGGAAAAACTGGCCCTAAAACTTCTCCAAAATCTTGTGTAAAATTAGCCAAAACAACCCCCTTTTATAAAGATACAAAAAACTATCCGTTGGGAAAAATCCCCAGGCCAAATGACCTGTCGGTCGACCAGCCAATCGACCGGCCAACGGTAATATTTATGACTGTTGGGGTTGCCAGTCGACTGCACCCAAGTCTTGACCTGTCGGTCGACTGAAGCAAGAACCAGGAAGCAAAGCTCTCTGCTCAGTCAACTGCTCGGTCGACGGGGCCAGATCTAGAGAGTAAACTCTCTGGATCAATCGATCGCCCAGTCGACCGCCCCTCAAGCCAGGGCTTGTGCACGTTTCTGTGCACATCAATCGACTGCTCGGTCGACCGACTTCCGGTTCGGTCGACCACTAGAAGGCCAGGTCAGGGATTATTAGGGATTAAAACTTGGTTTTTCAATATCCTATAAAATCTCATATAATCCAAAAAATAAGTTTATTGAAATACTTTGAATTACAAATATGTGTGATCAAAAATCAATATATACTACAAAAATATTGAACTATTTTTTCAATAAAGAATTTTAGCTTTGAACTGGAAACCGTATTTTTCAAAATTAATCTTCAATTTGAAAAACGATTTTTCCAAAACTTGTTTAAATACAAAAATAAGATATTAAAACTCATTGAAGTATAGTATGTATGGATATGATCCAATACATATATAAAATGAAATATCCATGTTTTTGACAATTAAGCTCTAAATAAAGTTTTGATAAATACAAAACTTAAAAACCATGAACTCAAAACATCAAATAAAGTTTTTCTAAACATTTGAACCAATAATGTATATAGATGAAATTCATATACATATAAAACATGTAAACTTATTTTGATGAACTCTATTCATGAAACATAAAGATATCTTCTTTGAAGCTCAAAACCAAAACGGTATTCTTTAAAATCAAAACTATTTTAAGAAAACACATATAAATTTTGTGTGTGTATATGAGCTTGAGCAATTCAGTTCTAATCTATCCTTTATATTTTATCTAAAACACAAAATCTTAACACTTACAAACATAGACTCAAGTCTTGAAAATCTTCTTTTCCATCTTGACTTGGTCCAAACCTTGATCCAAAGAGCTAGACTCCTTTTGAGTACTTGATGCGATCTTGATGCGCGAGCTCTTGAATCAACACGTGCTTGCTTTAAAACTGAACTTCGAATCTTTTGTTGAAGCTAAACACCAACTAAGATCTTAATTAAGTTTCTGAAACTAAATAGACACAAGATCATCATTAATATAACTACATGAGTTAATTATCATCAAAAATAGAGTGATTCGCGTTTGGGCTAATAGTCTCCCCCTTTTTGATGATGACAAAACTCATGAAGTTATATATGCATGGATTAAAGATAAGCTTGATAGAAGCTCCCCTTAACTCATGCATAGCATAAACAATAAGGATATTCAATAAAAGCACATATAAACTAAACATATATATGCATAAATAAAAAAATATATATGCACAAACAAAAAAAATCATAAGCATGCATATATAAACTCTCTAAATTCTTCTCCTCCTTTTTATCAACTCTTCAATAAAGGGGTGGAGACAAACAAACTAGAAAGATGTATATGCGATATACATTCATGAAGAGGATAGACGTTAAGTTAGCTCCCCTGCATACATGCATTACATGAAGAAGGGATAATTAGATCCTAACCCATATAAAGCATAATATACAATGCATAAGCGAAGATGTTAAGCTGCTCCTACACACGTGTACCACATAAAGAAGAGAGGTCAAGCTCCTCAATATGTAAGGTACACTCAACATGAATCTATATATAGAGAAGATGTTAAGTTCCCTTGCATATAAGGAATACATATCAAACAAATTTTGAAAAATTTTAAGATCACTTTTAAAACAATTTGAAATTCTTGAAGTCAACAAAATAAATTTTGATACCAATTTAAATCAAATTGTAGTTGACAAAACAAATATCGGTATCACTTGTAGATAAACAAAATTATTAAGATACCAATAGTAAATTTTGATACTAATGAATTTGAAATTGATACCAATTGTAAAATAAGCACAATATATGTATGTATGAAAATAGAAATACCACTTGAAACTTGAAGTATACGTATATAAGAAAATAAATATGAGTATACAAAAATGAAATAACCTGAAGATCATGTGCATAACTCATTCCTACCACCCTATTCATGAACATGTTAAAAGATATTCATTTAAGGGTATACAAGGTATGGTCGTCCAACCAACCGTTCTTTGGTTGGTCGGATTTTCAAAAATAAGAGTTTGAAAATAATTAAACATGTTTGAAAACTCTACCAATTGAAGAATCAAGAAACTAGTTTAAAATAATTTTTAAAAAACTAGTTAAAGATCCTTCAAAATATGAAACCAAATCATATATCTCATGAAGCATGCTAAATACACAAAAATTGTCACTCAAGATCTATAAGGCAAAAAAATTAGCTCATGAAAATAAGGTCATGAGTAAACAAAAGAATTGTGAGTGCACAAAAATCATGTGAATAACATATTCATGAAAATAAACAATAATGCTCAAAATACCAAAACATATGAAAATCATAAAAAATTATTTTTCATCAAAATTAAACAAGCTTCAAGGTATATGTATGTTTTATCGAAAATAAAAGTATACATACATATTCAAACACAAACGAGTCCATCAAAGAATTTTGCATGAAAGCAAGTGACTCAAGGATGTACATGTATATTTATTAGTTTTAAACAAAAATATCATATACATGAAGCTAAACATATACAAAAATAGAAAAATCAAGTGTAAATGAAAGAATCATCAAAACTAGGTTATACATATACATATAATGAGTACAAATGAGCAATGAAGCACAAACACATAATAATCAAGTGTAGCTTACTACTTGTACAAGTATAAACACAAGTTTTAACGAAAACTATATCTAAACAAGTAATAACCACATGAAGCATAAAACAAACATGATCATTAGGCTAAATGTATGCGTTTTAGAACTAGATTATACATAGTAGTTAAACAATAATGAGAACAGAAAATATGAATCCATATGAAAATAGGTGTATCTCAAAAACTATCTATGTATATCACATGTCTAAGATTATTGCATTTACTATAATGAACATTGAAACCCGAAACATGCTAAAAACATTTATATGAAAACATGTAAACAAAATGGGAGTTAGAGATAGTTACCAAAACCAATGAACCAATCTCTAGGTCTCCAAAAACATGATGGTCCTCCCACCAAACATTCTTGATAGTGATGCATCAATTTGGTATGTCCATCTAGCTCATGCATCCACAACCAAGGTACGAATCTGTTGGCCCAAAGGCCATTATCCCAGTTATTTTGATGATAACAAAACATATTTAGTTATGTATTTAACATGTTTTATTTCAGAATATCTCAGGTTATTTAACAGGTTGTTTTTGACGGCTCCGCTAAAAGACTCACAAGTTTGGACGCCGCTAAAATGAAGATTCCCAAGCTACGCACAACTAGGATGCTTTGGGATCAAGATGATGAAGTGAAGATCAAGACAAGATCAAGACAAGATCAAAACGACAAAGAAAAACAAAATTTGTAATTTTATTTTTATTTTAGACATTTTGTCAAAACTAGATATTAGAAGTAGAGCTATGGGATCATCACACACACACATTTCAGTTAGGCTTCAAAAAGATTTTTCAATTCCATTTCTAACTTAGTTTTTAAAAGAGAACATATTTGAAAATACGCGTTTTAGAAAAACAATAGTTTTTGGAAAAACATTTTCATTGAAAACAAGTTTGTTTTCAAAAGAATTTTATCAAACTACTTTTAACATGTTTGAAGTATGACACATGCTTATACTTCATGTTTTTACAAGTTCCAAAATCTTACCCAAAACCCAAAACCAAAACCTAGATTTTCTGGTTCTGGAAGTTCTGTTTTTTTCAGAACTTACAGTGACTGGTCGACCGGCCCGGTCGACCGATGTGCACAATACTGTGCACGTCTATATCAGTCGACCGACCCGGTCGACCGAAGTTCATTTACGTTTACGGGAGTTTTCGGTCGACCGACCCGGTCGACCGATAAGCCCCAACGGTCATATTTTTGACCGTTGGCGGTCGACCGACCCGGTCGACCGGACTCTGTCAAAAGTTCTGACAGGTCCAACAGCTAGTTTTTCTGACTGTTTTTCTTTTTGGGATTTGTCTCCAACGAGTTTTTGAGGCTGTTTTTGACCCCTATAAATAGAGGGTCACCTCATATTGATTAGACAACCATTGCAAAATATTTCATAAGAGTTTTACAAAGATTTTCAAAGCTTTCCTTCATAAAAGATTTTCCAAAGCCTAAATTCCCAACACCCAACTTGTAGCCTATTCCTCTAACTTCTCTCTAGATTTTGCACACCACAATCCCAAGCTTTACATCTACATATTTGGATCTAGGATTGTGCAAGTGAGCTTTTGTAAAGTGATCAAGTGTGATCACTCATTTCTTCTTGGAGTGAAGTTGTAGAGGCATCGGCCTCAAGGGAGCTAGTGAGCTTCGGGTGGTGTTGCGGCATCACAAGTGTAAGGGACAAGTGTGTCCTTGTATTGGCGATCCGGTGGGATCAACGATAGTAGTGCAAATCCTTCAAGTGTGAAGGCGGGGACGTAGAGCGTGGCTCGAACCTCGGAAACACATCCTTACGTTTGCGTTTGATCAATTTTCTCTAACTCTACTCCTTTTAATTCTTGCACCTTAATTGTTGTATTTATTGCAAGTCTTTATTTGTGCTATTTGTGTGTGAAAGTTTTAATTCCACAAAATTGCCATAATTCATATAGCCATCACCTATTCACCCCCCCCTCTAGGTGATTTCAATTGGTATCAGAGCCTAACCTACAACTTAGGTCTAACAACCTTAGGGAGATCCATATTTGGCTATATTCATTTGTGTTGCATTTACATTTGCTTGTGCATTCATGGCATCCATGGACTTTTCTAGCATTAAATCCCCACCCAAGTTTGGTGGTTTAAACTTCCCCATTTGGAAGGTGAAAATGAATCTCTTCCTTAAATCCCTAGGAGTTAGGGTAGCTAGGGCCATTACCAAAGATTTTATAGAACCCACTAGTGATGAGAGCACATGGTCCGAGGATACTTCCAAAGACTATGAGGCTAATGCTAGGGCACAATATGCATTGACCCAAGCATTGAATGAAGATGACCTTGCACGCATAATAAATTGTAAATCCGCATTTGAGGTTTGGAACATACTCATTGTGACTCATGAGGGAACGTCTCAAGTCAAGAGAGCCAAAGTTGACTTGCTACGTTCTCAATATGAGAACTTCTATATGTTTGATAATGAGAGCATTGATGACATGCTCACCCGTTTTACAAAAATAACTAATGCTCTTTCTTCCTTAGGTGACAAGATTGATAATGATCAAAAGATAAGGAAGGTGATTAGAGCTCTTCCCAAAGCTTGGGAAGTCAAGGCGACAACCCTCAAGGAGCTAAATGACAAAGAGGAGATGGACTTCTCCGGCTTCATCGGAAATCTCAAGACGCATGAGATGGAGATGAAAGTTAGAGAAGAAAGGGAGGCACCAAAGAAGAAGACCATTGCCTTCAAAGCCGCTCCTACCATACACGAAGAGGATGACTCATCGGAGGATTGCGATGAGGATTTCGCCATGCTCATCCGGAAAGTGGGCAAGATGTTCTACAAGAAAGAACGGCAAAGTAACTTCCGAAGAGGGAAGCCTCAAGGAAGGTACGAGAAGAAAAGAGATGAACCCGGTCCTTGCTTTCATTGCAAGAAGATCGGTCACCTAATTGCCGATTGCCCGCTCTACAAGCAACCACATCCAAGAATGGGCAAAGAAAGAAGAAAGCGTTGGCCGCTACATGGGATGATTCGGAGTCGGAATCCGAAGAGGAGCACGACGCCGCCAACATGTGCTTCATGGCACAAGGAGACGACGCTTCTAAGGTAACACTTGATAACACTCTTGATGATGATGACCTCACTATGGATGAACTAGCACGTTTCTTTGAGGAATTACAACATAGATATGAGATTTCGCAATCTCATAATAAAAAGTTAAAAAGGGAAAATGATGTTTAAAGAATAAATTTGAATTAGTAGTAAATGAGAAAAATGCCTTATCTAGTTCATTTGATAAATTGAAAAATGATTTTGAAAAATATAAACTAGCTAGTAAAGGCAAAACCCCCATGGTTTCAATTGATAAAAATGATTTTGTTGAGATCCAAAAACGTGTTGAAGTTTTGGACTCAAATTTAAAAAGCTATGCATTTGATTTGAAAAAGATAGCATCTAAATTTCCTAAGGGAGCCCCCCAAGGGAACATGCACAACATACACATACACATGCACGGAAACATGCACACACTCATAAGCATGCATTCATGTACAATAATGGTAGAATTTATATTTGCACACATTGTGGCCGCAAAGGCCATTTAGAAAAGTTTTGCTATGCTAAGAATAATGTTAAAAACAAATTTGTTTGGGTTCGCCCGGATCTAACCCCAAAGGACCCACTAAGATTTGGGTACCAAAAGAGCCACCGATTTCAAATGAAACAGGTATAGGTGGATCTACATCCTCCAAGACTTAGGAGGAAACGGTGCCCGGGTGGTGGATGCAACAAAGCTTAAAGAACACATCAAGATTGCATCGCTATCGTGGAGGCACCTAATTTTGGAGATTGCCCGTAAATTGGTAACATCTCCATTTAAGAGTTTTTAATTTTGTATATACAATTGTTATAGGATTGCTAGTTTAGTTTTATGCTTCATTGATACATGATTAGTATAAACTTGCAACTCTAACTTGATTGTATATGCCATGTTCAATTTTGATTTTTTTTTGACATGTATACATATGTATAGAATTGATAGTTTGCTTTTGTATTCTATTGATATATGCTTGTATAGAACTACCTTTCTATCATGATGTATATGTGCCTTGTGTTAACTTTCATATCTTTGTTTCATGCCTTGTTCATCACATGTCCACATGTATAGTTTAGTATTTGTGAACATATACTTATATACATATACACAATATTTTCATAAATAAAAATTAAACATTTGTAAAATTTTCTATTTAAGCAAATACCTTAAAGATGGCAATTGCGCACCTCAACTCATTCAAGAGGAATCAAGAGGATGAAGTTCAGAACCCGTCACTGGGTATTCGGCTTCTACATCTTTAAAATCTTTGTTTAAATATGAAAATAAAATTAAAATTGGATTGCATGTATTTTGATGTTTGTGAAGACTTTATAAAGATTTAAAAACTGTTGGTGTACTCTTAAATGTCTAATTTGTCATACCTATTTTAGGCTACAAAATTACTTAAATTTTTTTTTGGGCTATTTGCTGTTAGCAGACTTTCAGGCAAAGCCGGTCGACCGACCCCTAAATCTCCGGTCGACCGACTCTGCCTGAGAGATATTTTTTATTTTTATTTTTTTTGTGTGCTACCGGTCGACCGACCAGAATTCCGGTCGACCGATGCTGGCCTGCTGTGGTCTCGGGATATTTCGGTCGACTGACCCAGTCGACCGATATCACTTACAGAGCTCTCTGTTGGATTCGGTCGACCGGACCGGTCGACCGATCGTCGTGTTTTTGCCCAAATCTGCTATATAATTTCATTTTCTCTCTCTCTCTCTCATTTCACTCAGCGACGAAAAAAACCCCATTTCCCTCAAAATTTGATTTCTCTCCATTCCTTCAACCAAATCCAAATCCTTTTAAAACCCATCTCATATCCTTCATTCCTCCTTCAGATCTTCGATTTCAACAACTTCCAACCACCGGATTCGAAGAATTTCAGGATTTTTCAGTTAGGGTTTCAGAATTTCATCAAGGTAAAAATCTAATTTTATTGTGAATCTTCACTTCTAGCTTAGATATCTCTATTCCTTTGTCACTATTTTAGGTTGCTTAGCTTCTAGATCGTGCCATAATCTTGATTTCACCTAAAAATCAAATTTTTATTCATCATGCCTAAGAGATCTCGTACTGAGAAGGGGAAGGGTATTGCCCAACCCTCATCTCAGGGTCCTAGACCCGTACGGCCCTTTAGAAATGATTTAGCTGAAGATAGATACTCCCACCTCTCCACTAGAAATATCAATTCAGGGAGATTTGTTACCATTCAGGATTTTGAACACCTTGACATCCCTCAAATCCTGCAAAATAATAATCTAGTTGAGTTCTTGACCATTAAGGAACAAGTATACACTTCCCTTGTTCCTTACTTCTATGCCAACTATGAATTTGATGGTAACCGGATCACATCTAGAGTTCTAGGTAGGGAAATCGACCTCTCTATCGGTCGGTTTGCTAGGATTCTGCATCTCTCCACTGGCGGAGCAGATGTGTACTCACATGATTTGCATGACTTTGCATTTCCTGAGGGTGAGTCCTCACTCACCGCCTCTACCCTGATTCACGGGGATGACAACCCCGGCTTAGTTAGGAATGAGGTAGTGAGTCGATACACTCTTCAATCTCAAGTCCTTGCCAAGATTATCTTTTTCAACATTGTCCCCAAACATGGCGAGTATAGCCATGCTAGGGGTTGTGTCCCCTTGATTATCTATTGTCTGCTTAAAGGGATTAAGGTCAACTTTCCTAGAGTTATTGCTTCTCATATGGCCTCTGATCAAATCCGTACTGCGGGTAGAAGTTTGCCCTATGGCATGCTTATTACCAATCTTCTTCGAGCTCTTGACTTTGATCTTTCAGCCGAAACTCCTTCAAGCCCCCTGACAAACATCAATGGAGTCGTCCTGAAGATGATGGAAGCACAGCTGCGTAGACACGCTCCTGTGCAACCACCTCATCCTCCTGCTGGTCCTGGCTCATCTTCTGCACCAGGATCTTCTTCTTCTGCAGCACCTGCATTTCCTCCTGAGTTCCTAGCTCTTCTTTCTTCGGAGGTCCGCACTCAGATCGAGGCGCACCAGGCCTGGGTTCGTGCGGAGATGGAAGCTCGTGACATCCGGGATGCTGCTTTTCGGGCAGAGGTCAGGAACGACATGTCATACTTTGCTGACTCCATGAGGTTCGTGGATGTCCAGTTTCAGGCTCTCTTTGCACAGTTTTCCATGACCGTTCCTGATCGTACTGCGACTGCTTGTCGTCTTCCGTCTACCGGTCCTCCATTCCCTCCCAGAGCTCGTGCTTCAGTTCCACCACCGCGGACCAGAGTCGATGGCATTGACCCAGATGAGGTCATTTCCTCAGGCGAAGACGCTGGTGACGAAGAGCAGACGGCTGATGAGGGAGCTGGAGATGATGATGAGTGACCTCTCCTTTTGATGATGTCAAAAAGGGGGAGAGTTATTTTGAGAGAGTTATCTTGAGAGAGATATTTGTGATATTTTGTGTTGTAGTACTTTATGTGTTTGGATATTTGTGTGTTATGGACATGCAGCAGTATTTTATTTTGTGTTGTGGACATGGAGATGGTTATGTGTTTTTATGTATTTATGTCATGTATGAGACTCTTTTCCTTCATCTATGATATGACATGAGTACTTGGCATCTTTTGTTGGCATGGAAATAAAATGTTTATGATTATGATTTATGATAATATGCCTGAGTATGATTTTATATATATGCTTGTGTTGAGGGGGAGCTTCATTTGAAGTCTCTACCCAAAATATTTTGTGATAACTACATATGTTTTGCCATCATCAAAAAGGGGGAGATTGTTGGCCCAAAGGTCATTATCCCAGTTATTTTGATGATAACAAAACATATTTAGTTATGTATTTAACATGTTTTATTTCAGAATATCTCAGGTTATTTAACAGGTTGTTTTGATGGCTCCGCTAAAAGACTCACAAGTTTGGACGCCGCTAAAATGAAGATTCCCAAGCTACGCATAACTAGGATGCTTTGGGATCAAGATGATGAAGTGAAGATCAAGACAAGATCAAGACAAGATCAAAACGACAAAGAAAAACAAAATTTGTAATTTTATTTTTATTTTAGACATTTTGTCAAAACTAGATATTAGAAGTAGAGCTATGGGATCATCACACACACACATTTCAGTTAGGCTTCAAAAAGATTTTTCAATTCCATTTCTAACTTAGTTTTAAAAGAGAACATATTTGAAAATACGCGTTTTAGAAAAACAATAGTTTTTGGAAAAACATTTTCATTGAAAAACAAGTTTGTTTTCAAAAGAATTTTATCAAACTACTTTAACATGTTTGAAGTATGACACATGCTTATACTTCATGTTTTTACAAGTTCCAAAATCTTACCCAAAACCCAAAACCAAAACCTAGATTTTCTGGTTCTGGAAGTTCTGTTTTTTTCAGAACTTACAGTGACCGGTCGACCGGCCCGGTCGACCGATGTGCACAATACTGTGCACGTCTATATCAGTCGACCGACCCGGTCGACCGAAGTTCATTTACGTTTACGGGAGTTTTCGGTCGACCGACCCGGTCGACCGATAAGCCCCAACGGTCATATTTTTGACCGTTGGCGGTCGACCGGACTCTGTCAAAAGTTCTGACAGGTCCAACAGCTAGTTTTTCTGACTGTTTTCTTTTTGGGATTTGTCTCCAACGAGTTTTTGAGGCTGTTTTTGACCCCTATAAATAGAGGGTCACCTCATATTGATTAGACAACCATTGCAAAATATTTCATAAGAGTTTTACAAAGATTTTCAAAGCTTTCCTTCATAAAAGATTTTCCAAAGCCTAAATTCCCAACACCCAACTTGTAGCCTATTCCTCTAACTTCTCTCTAGATTTTGCACACCACAATCCCAAGCTTTACATCTACATATTTGGATCTAGGATTGTGCAAGTGAGCTTTTGTAAAGTGATCAAGTGTGATCACTCATTTCTTCTTGGAGTGAAGTTGTAGAGGCATCGACCTCAAGGGAGCTAGTGAGCTTCGGGTGGTGTTGCGGCATCACAAGTGTAAGGGACAAGTGTGTCCTTGTATTGGCGATCCGGTGGGATCAACGATAGTAGTGCAAATCCTTCAAGTGTGAAGGCGGGGACGTAGAGCGTGGCTCGAACCTCGGAAACACATCCTTGCGTTTGCGTTTGATCAATTTTCTCTAACTCTATTCCTTTTAATTCTTGCACCTTAATTGTTGTATTTATTGCAAGTCTTTATTTGTGCTATTTGTGTGTGAAAGTTTTAATTCCACAAAATTGCCATAATTCATATAGCCATCACCTATTCACCCCCCCCTCTAGGTGATTTCAGAATCCTCTCACATTTTGCAAGAGTCCACACCTACATCAAACACAAGAGGTAGAGATTTTGATACCCATATCTTTTGGGTTCACGGAGGTTAGAAACAAATGGAACCCAAATATTTTTATTTGCAAATTTAAAGTATTTATTTTATCAAAACAAAATTTTACAAGATGGTCTTTGCGGTCACAATGTGTACATTTGTACACTATAGCATACATTGTGAGTGGGTGTGATCATGGTGTACATGTGATGTATGCCGTGAAGTATGTGCATTAATATGTGGAACTTATTTTTTGCGAAATAAAGATTCCAATTTAGAGTGATTAAATGCACTTTGGATCAAAGTGGAGCCCAAACAATCAATGTTCTTCTTCATAATGCAAATGTCATTATCAATTTTGGAAGAAAAAATATGAGAAACAAAACCCTTTTTCTTTTTAAAAATATTTTCTTTTTCTTTTAAAATAATTTTCTTTTTCAAGGATTTATTTTTATTTAAAATAATTTCCTTTTCCTTTTCCACCAAAATAACTTGGTTTTAAAAAATTCATTTTTTTTGAAATAATTTCAAATTTATTTTAAAGAATCTTTTTCTTTCTTCAACAATTCATATTTTCTAAGAAGTTGTTGACAAAATATAGCAAGTTCATCATATGACATGTCAACATTTTTATCAATCTCGGATTCGGAATTTACCTCAAGGGGTCATCCCCTTAGATCATGTAGCACATATTGAAGTACCACTTCCATCATCTGAGTCACTTCCCATGTAGTATTGTTGTTGTTCACTAAGGGAGATAATGGTGTTCCATACTATAAAAGCCGAATCAAAGTGAAAAATCCTAGATAAATATTCATCATTTACGGTAGATTTTAAAGTATGGATGGCTTTTGTATTAGCCTCAATATGTTTGCCATTTAAACAATAAGAATCTTTAAGAGTGGCAAAGTAAACATGAATACCTAGGGCTTTTAGGTACATGGACATCTTAACTTTTCAAGTTTGGAGGTTAAGAATGTCAAACATAGGAGGTGTCATAAAATCCATGGGTGTGTGTACAAATATTGTGATTAACTAAAATAGGATCATTAACTCAAGATTGTTAGACTCAAATCAAGAGCACAAAGTTCTGATACCACTTGTAAGTCATCTAGAAGGGGGTGAATAGGTGATAAGCTAATCTAATACACAACAATGAGGAATTAAAACTAATTATGCAAACTAAAAATATTATGCAAACATACAAAGCATAACACAAGACTGTAGCCGAATTTCCGGTGAAGAGCTCTGGATTATCTCCTCAAGATTCCTCGAGATTAAGAGCTGAGGTGTCACTATGTCTCTCTTGGTTGAATACAAGTATGAGCAAACAATCCCAAACATATATCAATTAAGCACAAATATATCAAACATATAAAGAGATAAATAATATAAGCATGCAAGATATATAAACACAAGTGAGAGAGAGATGAGCAATCGCAAATAAGGGAGAATTGTTTCGAGATTCGAGCACACTTGTTCTACATTCCCGCCTTTAACACTATGAAGGATTTTCACTAAAAAATGATCCCGCAAGATCACCCAGGGTCGCAACACCTACAACAAGCCTCTCACTTGTTCCCGCAAGAATAACATACGCAAGAACACTCGCTTGTCGAGGCCCACCTCTATAATGAGTTCCCTCAAGAACTCTACACACCGCGAATCCACAAGTTCGCCTCCTCAACTACAAAGATATAAACTTGGTGATCTCTACACTTTGATCACCAAAAACGCTCTCACAATAAATGATCCCTAGAGGATAAATATAGCAATGAAAAACTCAAGTTTGTATGAGAAAACAAGGTAGATTGGGTGGTGAAAAACTCAAGAAATTCTTTTTTAAAAAACTCTTAAAAACTCTACATTTGATATGGAAGTTTTAGCCTCAAAACAAGTGGAGAAAAATCCTAAGAGAGATAGGAAAAATTGGCTCCAAAATTTCTCCAAAATCTTGTGTAAAACTAGCCAAAATAGCTCTCTTTTATAGAGCTATAAAAACTAGCCGTTTGGGTAAATCTCCAGGCCAGATGACCTGTCGGTCGATCGACTGGTCGACCAGCCAACGGTCATATTTATGACCGTTGGGGTTGCCGGTTGCCCGCCCGGTCGACCGCACCCAGGTCTTGATCGGTCGGTCGACCGGTCGGTCGATGAGGCAAGAACCAGATAGCAAAGCTCTCTGGCTGGTTGATCGCTCGGTCGACCAGGGCCGGATCCAGAGAGTAAACTCTCTGGATCGGTCGACCACTCGGTCGATCAGCCCTCAAGCCAGGGCTTGTGCACGAATCTGTGTACATCAGTCGACAACTCAATCGACTGACTTCTGATTCGGTCGGCCTGTCGATCGACCGCCAGAAGGCCAAGTCAGGGATTATTAGGGATTAAAACTTGGTCTTTCAATATCCTACAAAATCCCATAAAATCTCATAAAATCTACAAAAATAAGTTTATTGAAATATTTTGAATAACAAATATGTATGATCAAAAATCAACACATATTACAAACACATTGAACTATTTTTGTGATAAAAACTTTTAGCTTTAAACCGAAAACCGTATTTTTCAAAATCAATCTTCAATTTGGAAAACGACTTTTTCAAAACTTGTTCAAATACAAAAATAAGATATAAAACTTATTTGAAGTATAGTGTGTATGGATATGATTCAATACACATATAAAATGAAATATCTATGTTTTTGACAATTAAGCTCTAAGCAAAGTTTTGATAAATACATAACATAAAAACCATGAATTCGAAACATCAAACTAGGTTTTTCTAAACATTTGAACCAACAATGTATATAGATGAAATTCAATATACATATAAAACATGTAAACTTGTTTTGATGAACTCTATCCATGAAACATGGAGATATCTTCTTTGAGGCTCAAAATCAAAACGGTATTTTCTAAAATCAAAACTATTTTAAGAAAACACATATAAATTTTGTGTGTGTATATGAGCTTGAGCAATCCATAACTAATCTATCTTTTATATTTTATCTAAAACACAAAATCTTAACACTTACAAACATAAACTCAATTCTTGATAATCTTTTTTAGAAAATTTTCTTCTCCATCTTGACTTAGTCCAAACCTTGATCTAAAGAGGTAGACTTCTCTTGAGTACTTCATGTGATCTTGATGCGCGAGCTCTTAAATCAACACGTGCTAGCTTCAAAACTGGACTTGAATCTTTCATTGAAGCTAAACACCGACTAAGATCTTGATTAAATATCTGAAACTAAATAAACACAAGATCATTAGTACTATAAGTACATGAGTTAATCATCATCAAAACTAGAGTGATGGGCCTTTGGGCTATAGTCTACTGTCACATTATCTACTATGAAAGCCGTGCATATGGCCATGACAGAGACTATGAAGGAAGCAATTTGGCTTCAAGGGTTATTTGATGACTTTGGGATTGATTAGTATTTGTTGAAGATAAATTGTAACACCATGAGTGCTATCTATTTGGTAAAGAATCAGGTATATCATGCAAGGACAAATAATATTGATGTCAGGTTCCACTTTGTTCGGGAGATTTTTGATGAAGGTGACATCGAGTTACAGAAAATTCATACGAAGGAGAATTTCGCTGATATGTTTATCAAGGTTATTTCGGGAGTAAAGTTTGCACATTACGAAGAATTACTCCATATCCTAACAGTTGTGTGTGCTCAGTGGAGATCGTTTGGATGAACTACATGTGGCTTGTTCTTGTTGGACATGGGTACGTATGCAACCTCAATACTACAGCAAATTGGAGTCGACATGGTGCTATATTGTATTCGGCTCAGATTTGTTGAGAAATCTTCACCAAGGTGGAGAATTGTGGAGAGAGAGAGTAAAAAATCTTGTTGAAAGAGTTTTTTAAACTATTGGAATTTAGCCAAAGAGCAATGCAATCAATGGTGTCGAATACGAGAGTGTGTCGGTCGTATTGAAGTTAGATTGCACAGGAGGAACCAACTCTAGTCGACTGGGGCAATGACCTAGTCGACTAATGATACAAAGAGAGAGTTGAAAAATCTATTTTATTGCAGATTAGTCGACTAGGCCAAATTTCTAGTCGACTAATCAGGTTATTAGTTAACTAGGTTATTTCCTAGTCGATAATACAGTTGCAGCGGCCTAGTTTTCAAATTTGATTCTGAATTCGTTTCTGATCCAAATTAGGTGTCTTTGGTTTCTTTTTCTTCGTGTTTTCTTTGGCTATATAAGGAGGGGTAGTGTCCCCAATATTTTTAACCTGTAGTTGATTGATTCAATAAGAACTCTCTCCCCTTGCCCCGAGGACGTAGGCAAATTGCTATATCTCATTAAATGTTGTATTCTATTTCTTTTCTTTGTTTAATTGTTCATGCCATTGGTGATTATTCTTTGTTGTGTCATCTTCTATGTTGTGTGTATTCCTAACAGGCGTTACATGCAATTATGATCGTTGGTAGATCCAGAGGCGGAAATCTCGGATACCATGACTCAGCTCGTTATCCCTCAGTTATAAAAGCTGATCTCTACCTCTTTTGTAAAAGACTGGACCCTAGGGAACTGAATCTGTAACAATCTCTCTGATTTAGTGGAACCTTCTCTTTTCACTGTGATTTTCACCTCTGCGGCTTTTCAACGTAAATTCTTTGGTATTTGTGTTGCTCTGCTTTCCCGCTTACAAAATGTGTGTAAATAAATTTCCCCGAGGAATTTACCACTACAAATAAGCAAATGGATGCGGAAGTACAATTCTCCTATATTTCATATGTGGAGACAATTAATCCAATCCTTATATTATAGAGAAAAATTCATACAGGAAACTAGATCTTCTTTGAAGAATTGCTCTCATCTTTGGAGAGGAATTACTAAGCAAATGACTGCTGAAGTATTCAATTCTCTTAAATTTCATGTATGGAGACAATAATCCAAATTCTTATATTACAGAGAAAAATTCATATGGGAAAACTAGATCTTCTTTGAAGAATTGCTCCCATTTTTGGAGAGGATTTATTAAGCAATGGGATCATTTTAACATCTGTGCCAAGACCCTGGTTGGTAATGGAAGGGACACTTCATTTTGGCCTAATACTTGTTTGGCACATGAATTTCCAGCTTTGTTTGAGTTAACTGGGTTAAAAACTGGATTTGTATCTCAATATAGGGTTGAAGGTATTTTGGCAGTTTATTTTTGAAGGAATTTAACTGGTGAATTGGTGGATAGTTTCTATTCCTTGCTCAATGTTCTAAGTTCAAGATCAAGTGGGGAAGGTTTGACATAAAAGTTTGGCAATTAGAGTCTAACTTGCAATTTTCTGTCAAATCTTTTTATGCATTTTTGAATTTTGGAGGAATTCAGTCAGTAAAAGCCATCCTTGGGACAACCCATACTCCTTTGAAAGTTAGAATAGTTATGTGGCTGGCAGTTCATAGTAAGTTAGATACTGTAGATGTGTTGCTTCATAAAGGGATTGAACATGAGCTTGGTTGCAGTTTGTGTGGTATATATACTAGATGAATCTCATGCTTACTTGTTTTTAAACTGTTCATTCACTCCTTTCATCTGAAAAGAGTTGCAAAATAAGCTTTAGATTCATAGCCTACATGAAGGAAGCAGGTGAACTTGTGGGTCAACTTTGGATGAAACAAAACGGAGTGCAGTCAGTTAGAATAAAGTGAGACTTATATATATGGCTGTAATTTGGTTAGTTTGGAATGAGAAAAATTTTTGTATATTAAAAAAGAATTCTAATCATGGATCTAATCAAATAAATGTTAGATCTTTAATTAAATAAAAGGATTCGATCTATAATAATCATCCTTGGAATAAATAAGATTAAAATCATAACTTTATCTTTAACATAGATCAAACCCTAAAATATAGATCTAGTCTCCATGAAGATTCAAAGATATGAAAAAAATTAAAATAATAAGAGCGGAAGCGTACTTTGATCCATGATTGAATTCCTTGAATTGTTGGAATAGAGAAGGCCTTACAAAAGTTCCGTATTCCTTTTAAATTTCTCTCTGTTCTTGAAGGGATCTCAAAGAGGAGAGGAAGATACGTTCTTTTGAAAACAATTGATCCCTTAATAATAATTGATTCTATCAGTTATTATTTTTTCCAATTTGGCCCTTCATCAAATTAGAAATTACATAATTATCTTTACACATTAAATCCATGACAATTTAATACCTATTAATTCAATTATTAACTTTACTAGATCACAATTAATTTTGACTATATTTTATGATAGCCATACGCATTAAATTCACATATGTGAGCCCACACATGTTAAATTATTTTCAACAATCTCTCACTTGGGCCACATATGTTACCTTATAAATGTGCACACCTTATGAGCTCAAAATATTGTTATCATATAATCAGGTATTCTTAACGATCTCATTAATTGGCTATATTGATATAGGACTAAAAGAATTTTTATTACATTTACATAACTAACACACCAATAATCACATATACCAATACAACCAACGACATAGATCAATCATGAATGTTTAGCATGAAAATTACATGTATGTGATCTGAACATGCCTATTTTCAATTGGTCATCCCTTAAACTTTATTAAGATCAAACTTTAACATAATAAAATAAAGTGTATAAACTAAATACTTCATTTCTACAGAAAATGTCCAAATGCATAAAAATGTGTCCAAAATACAAAATAGAGTAATGAAATATATATACGAACTCCCACTTAACAATGATATCCTTAAATAATACACCATAGAAGCAATGTGCTCATGAAAGACCTTCGGTGTTAATCCTTTAGTAAGTGGATCCGCAATCATGGAGTTTTGCCCCAATGTGTTCTATGAAAATCTGTCCACTATGTACCCTTTTTTTCATAACCTGAAACTTTATATCAATATGTCTTTACCTGGACAAGCTCATGTTGTTGTTGGAATATAATACTGCTGATTTATTGTCACAGTATACTTTAGTGGTCTTTTAATACCACTCAGAATGTACAGCCCAGTGATAAAATTTCGCAGCCATAATCCACAGTTAGATGCCTCATAACATGTTACAAATTCTGCTGCTATGATCGAAGAAGCTGTGAGTGTTTGCTTAACACTCATCCAAAAATTATCTCCCAGCTAATGAAGTTCACCTAGAGGGGGGGTGAATAGGTGACAAGTTAATCAAATGCAAAACTAATGTGGAATTAAGACTAATTATGCAAACTAAAAGCTATTACATAACATACAGAGTATAACACACGAGTGTAGCCGAATTCCTGATGAAGGACTCTGAACTATGTAATCAAGACTCCTCTAGATTAAAAGTTGAGGTGTTACTATGGCTCTCTTAGTTGAATACAATTGCGAGCAAACAATCCCTAGCATATATCAATTAAGCACATAAATCAAGCATATAAGAGATAAATAATATAAGCATGCAAGATAAATAAATACAAGTGAGAGAGAGAGAGATAAGCAATCACTAACACGGTAGAATTGTTTCGAGGTTCGAGCACACTTGCTCTAAATCTCCACCTTCTACACTATGAAGAATTTTCACTATAACGATCTCAGAAGATCACTCAGTGCTACACCACTACAACGAGCTCACACTAGAAACTCTTAGACTCACAAGTTCTTCACTTGTTCCTGCAAGAACAACACAATACGAATTCACAAGTACGTTGAGGCCGCACCTCTATAAGACTCTCAATACAAGGTGGAACACTAGGTGATCTCTTCTCTTTGATCACCAATAAACAGACTCATAAACAAAGCTCCTATAAAATAGATGAGATTATGAAAAGCTCAAGATTATGTGAGAAAAATTTAGATCGATTTGGAGGTGGAGAACTCAAGAAAGCTTTTGATAAAATTAAGAGATTCACTCTTGAAAAACTCATTTTGATTTAGAAAAGAAAACTCTAAAAACTTATTGAAAAATTTTTGTGAAAGATAAGAAAATAGCTCTAGAAAACTCTCCCAATAATCTTGACCAAAACTGGCTCAAAACCCCAATTTATAGAGGTTGTCAAAAACTAGTCGTTGGGGCCAGATTGGCATGTCGATCGACCGGTCGGTCACCGATCAACGGTCATATTTATGACTGTTTGGTTGTTGGTCGATCGCTTCCAGGTTTCGACCTGTCGGTTGACCGTCGGCTGACCGAGGCAAGAAGAACCAGAGAGCAAAGCTCTCTGGCCGCTCGACCAAGGCCAGATCCAGAAAGTAAACTCTCTACATCGGTCGACCGGCCCTTAAGCCAGGGCTTGTGCACGTTTCTGTGTACATCAGACGATCACTCAGTTGACCGACATCTGGTTCGATCGACTGGTCAATCGACCGCTAGAAGGCCAGGTCAGGGATTATTAGGGATTAAAACTTGGTCTTTCAATATCTTATAAAATCCCATAAAATTACATAAAATCCACAAAAATTAATTCATTGAAGTACTTTGAATTACAAATATCTGTGATCAAAAATCAACACATATTACAAAAATATTGAACTATTTTACGGTAAAGAATTTTAGCTTTAAACCGGAAATCGTATTTTTTCAAAATCAATCTTCAATTTGAAAAATATTTTTTTCAAAACTTGTTTAAATACAAAAATAAGATATTAAAACTCATTTGAAGCATAGTGTGTATGGATATGATCCAATACACATATAAAATAAAATATCTATGTTTTTGACAATAAACTCCAAACAAAGTTTTGATAAATACATAACTTAAAAAATCATGAACTAAAAACATCAAACTAAGTTTTTTAAATATTTGAACCAACAATGTATATATATGAAATCTAATATACATATAAAATATGTAAACTTATTTTGATGAACTCTATTCATGAAACATAAAGATATCTTCTTTGAAGCTCAAAACCAAAACGGTATTTTTAAAACTAAAATTATTTTATAAAAATACATATAAATTTTTGTATGTGTATATATGAGCTTGAGCAATCCACAACTAATCTATCATTTATATTTTATCTAAAAACAAAAAACTTAACACATACAAAACTAGATTCAAGTTTTAAAAATCTTCTCTTTGAAAATCTTCTCTTCTCTTGACTTAGTCCAAACCTTGATCCAAAGAGCTAGACTTCTATTGAGTACTTGATGTGATCTTGAGGTGCGAGCTATTGAATCAACATGTGCTATCTTTAAAAACTTGACTTTGAATCTTTCGTTGAAGCTAAACACCGACTAAGATCTTGATCAAATATCTGAAACTTAATTAGCACAAAATCATTAGTACTATAATTGCATGAGGTAATCATCAGCAAAACTAGAGTGAAGGGCTTTTGGGCTAACAATCTCTCCCTTTTTGATGATGACAAAACTCATGGAGTTATATATGCATGGATTAAAGTTAAGTTTCATAGATGCTCCCCCTTAACTTATGCATAGTATAAAACAAATAGATATTCAATGTAAGCGCCTAAATAAAACAACTATATATGTATAAACAATAATATTAAACATGCTTATATAAACTTTCTAAATTCTTCTCCCCCTTTTTGTCAATCATCAACAAAGGGGCGAAGACAATCAAACAATAAAGATGTATATGCGATATAAATTCATGAAGAGAAGAGACGTTAAGTTAGCTCCCTCTGCATACATGCATTACATGGAGAAGGGAATAACTAGACCCTAACCCACATAAAGCATAATATACAATGCATAAGCGGAGATGTTAAGTTTCCCTTGCATATAAGCAATACATATCAACAAATTTGAAAATTTTTGATAATATTTAAAACAAAACTTTGAAATCTCTTGAAGTCAGCAAAATAAATTTTGATATCAATGAAATTAAATTGTAGTTGACAAAATAAGTGTTGGTACCACTTGTAGTTAAAAAAAAAAAATTAAGATACCAATAGAAGGTGATACATGAAGTACGAACCAATTGTAAGTTTTTGATACCAATTGAAGGTGAAAACATGAAATACATTTTGATACAAAAAATACCAATTGAAATTAATGCATAAACTTATAAAGATACTAATGAACATTTAGAATTAAATTAAGCTTAGCATAAACCTTTTGTGCTAAATAAAATATATGTGGTATTGTAAAATAAGCACAATCTAAATCATATATGTATATATATGAAAATGAAAATATCAATTGAAATTTAAAGCATACATATATAAGAAAACACATATGAGTATACAAAATAAATTCAATGATCATGTGTATAACTCATAACTACCACCCATTCATACACATATTTAAAAGATATTCAATTAAGAGTATACAAGGCATGGTCCCTATCCAACCGCCTTTTGATTGGTAGGGTTTTAAAAGATGTGATTTGAAGATATTTTAACATTTTTAAAAAATCTACCAATTGAAGAATAGCGAAACTAGTTTTAAGATAATTTTGAAAATTAGTACGAAATCCTTCAAGTAAGGAATAAAAACAAATATATATCCATGAAACATGTATATCACATAAGAGTTGTCACTCAAAATCTATAAAACTCAAAAATGTGCTCATGAAATAAAGTCATGAGTGAACAAAAGTAATGTGAGTGCACAAGAATCATGTAAATAATATATTCATGAAATAAATCAATAAGACTTAAAACAACATAAAAATCATCAAAACTAAAATTTTCATCAAAATTAAACAAGCATCAAGGTATATGTATGTTTTATCTAAACTAAAAGTATACATACATATCCCAAATACAGATGAGTTCATAATAAAATTTGTATGAAGGCAAGTAACTCAAGGATAGGCCATGTATATTTATTAGTTTTAGACAAAAAAACATATATATGAAGTTAAAATGTAC
>JAVJIF010026992.1:0-26533 GCA_038442645.1 Agave tequilana | reverse complement strand
GCATGACGACTACTTCCTCGAGTAATGGAACATCGTTCTTGAATCCGCCTCTGTGTATGTAGTCCGGATGCCGGGTAGTAGTGGTACACCAAATCGATGTCACCTACATGAACTTACTTGGCACTTTAACCTTCACCCCTGTCCATGGCGCTGTCAGCTCCCAGTTTCTGCCACCAACAACACAAGCAGATGTGTTACAGTTGTTAGACTTAGGGCCTGTTTGTTTCCCCGCAAAACGCCGCAAAAACCGCAAGTCGTAAACTCTTTTCCATTTTCAGCTGTTTGTTTCGTTGCAAACATTTCGCAAAATACAACTCTCATTTCCCACTTGCAGTTGCTACAGTTAAATTTGTGGTCATATAAATCTCACTTTTACACTCAAATTTTTCCCACTTGCAACTGCTACAGTTAATTTTGTCATCATGTAAATTCTACTTGTAATACATTCGTAGTGCCAAAGCAGTTACTTAATAATCAATATATAATTTAATATTATTAATATTTAATATATTAATATTTTTAATATGTTTAATTTCTTACCGAATTATTTATACTGGTATTTTTTAGTTTTTTTATTATTTTAAGATTGTTTTAATATTTACTATTTATTATTTAATTTATATATAATTTAATATTGTTATTTAAATATTTATTTTATTAATATTTACAGCAATTTTCTTAATATTTTATTTACATTTAATATTTTATTAATATAACATAATGTGTTTTAATATAAATTATTATATATTTAATTTATTTATTCTTAATATAATAATTACTTTATTACTATTATAATATACTTTAAAATTATATTAATATTTTATTATGTTAATATTGTAAATAATTCATTATAATAATATCATAATAATATTTCATTATTAAATTTATAATTATATTTTACCTTTGTTATTTTATATTTTTATAATATTACGATATTATTATCATAAATTTAATATTATATAATCTTAAGTATTTTATAATATTATAATATTATACTATATTTTATTAATTTTCTAAGATTTTTTGAATATTTATTTTTATTAGTATCCTTAAAATTTTATTCAGTTTCTTTAGATTTTCTTAAAATTTTATAATTACTTATTTAGTTAATGTTGTAGTAATATTTTACTAATTTTACTAATATTTTATAATATTATTGTTATAAAATAAAATATTAAGATTATTAATTTTTATCTCAAATTTATTAATACAATTTAATTTGTATAGTAGATTTAATTTAATAGTATTTATAATATTTAAATTACTGCTACAGTTAATTTTGTGGTCACTTTTTCACTTACACTTTTACATTACCAACCAAACACCGTAAAAACACAATATACTTTATCATTTACACTTTCACTTTATCAACCAACACCGTAAAACACAATATACTTTTCCATTTACACTCCACTTTATCAACCAAACACCGTAAAACACAATATATTTTCTCTGGCTACAAGTTCATTTTTCCATTCTCATTTACGACTTACGACTTGCGACGTTTTGCAACGAAACAAACAGGCCCCTTATTATGTTTTAAAGTCTAATTTATTTTGGGCCTAATCAGTCAATTGGATATTTGCACCCGCCCTTTAACCTATGTTGTTTGACCCAATAAAGAATTGATCAAACCTAAATGGTTTGGTCTAGACACGTTTTCATTACATTTAGCCATGATTTATTTAAATTAGAATGTGGGACTCATCACACGTGTGGAACCTCGTGTTATAAATCAAGGGCCTAGATCTATGATGAGTTGAACTAGGGTTCTTGATGCTATATATACCATGAGTAGGGTTCCCTCTCCACCAATAACAATAACATCTCTCTCTTGGAGGCCTCTCATCTCCTCTAAGGAAAATAAGAAGAGAACTTGGTGGCTGGAGAGAAGAATCCTCTCCCTCAACTCCGGGCGTCCTCGAGATCGTGCAACCTTCGGCATCCTCTTCGTGATGAAATCAGGTATGCCTAAAACCCTCCTTCCCTTTGATCTGATAAAGAGGCTTACAGTATATGTGTAGATCTTGTATGGAATTAATAAAGATCTAACAATATTGTATCAGAGCCATCTCTTTATCAGATCATAGGGATTTACAGAAATTATGATCTCGATCTATAAATATCATAAAAATATCTTCTTGATTCAATAAATATTTTGTGTCTCATATGTTGGATCAAAAGATTAAAAGGAGTGATTTTTATTAAATTTAACATGTATATAATTTTATAAAATTTTGATTTGTGTGTTATTCTGAATTTTAAAAAAAAAAATGGTGTGCCTGTCTGCATGCAGGCGCTTGCAGGCGCCTGCATGTTAGGCAACGGAAAAAAAAATGGATGTTAGATGCATGCGCTGGAAGCACCAGCGCATGCATCATGAAGGAGATTTCAAAGTTAAAAAAAAAAGAGATATTTTGACATGGCCTGCATGCATGCAGACATGTGTCTGCATGCATGCATGCACATGTAAGGCAAAAGGTTTTTTTTTTTTTAAAGAATAATTAAAAAAAAATGGTTAATTATTTTGGGTTTCATGAATTAATTAAGATTATGAGATTATCTAGGATTCGGATAGAGATTGAATTTTACTCTAATAAGGAAACCTACTACTATTAATATCATATTTAATTTCAATTGGGATTGTTGAGATTATTTGGGTATTATGATTGAGATATAATTCTAGCCTATTAAGGATATTTGGATAGAATTCTACTCAAATAAAGAAAACCTAATCTCAATCAATCTCACATTAAGCTAATTGGGTTTTATTCAGTTTATTTAAACCCGACCTATTAAGGAAACCCATAGTTTTGACCATTGCGGGTCGGTCTGATTCAGACCCGATAAGCACTGCAGACCCGTTTTGCCAATAGAAACTTCAATTAGCCGTTACGGGCTCATACGAACCTCTGTTTTGGGCATGTAAACAAGCCGTTTCGAAGCTCTTGACGAGCACATACATTTACAGGAACTATACATGACAAAACAGTAGTTAGTTGACATAAAGAAGGCATTGAAGTGTTTGTTTATCATGCTTATGTGTACCCTTACATGCTTCCGCTTTATCATCAATTTTTATTGCTTATATTGTCTTGCATGATGAATATTGGTGTTTTATTACAGTAATAACACACAAATAAAGATATATACATGTTAAAACTAAAGAATTATAAAAAAGCTATTTAATTGCGTATGTAGTTCATGCGGACAATAGCCGCCCAAAGGAAAATATTGTTTGGCCGAATTATGTACGGCGTCGGATACTTGATGTGGGTATGCAAGTGGAGAAACCTTGATGTGTGGTAATCGCCCAAAGGAAGGTTGTCACACTATTGGCCCATATTGCATTACCCTCATCAACTAGTCCGATGGCGGAACAAAAATATAGATGCATAAATTTGTGTGGCCCATGCGTGTGGCAATCGGCCCAAAGGAAGTTGTCATTATGGCCGGGTCATTACATATATTATATGGCCAGTATAGATTACTTAAACTTTAGGACCAATCTTATAAAGTGACAGTCGCCCAAAGGAAGGCTGTTCTCTTACATAGGACCTAGACTTTAGTATATCTATATTGGGCCAGTACAGTGTTGGCATATAGAGACACAACTTTTTCTGAAAGTTTAACCGGCAGCTCTATCGGTTAAATGGTTGCATTTTCTGAAATTCATTTTTTTTTATGGCTATTACAGTAGAATTTTATTAAATGCAATGTTTATGTTAAACTGATGAGAAATTGTATACTTATGTAGTATAAATTGAAAGGTACAAACTTTAAGAAGTGGTAAGACCACGAAAAGATCGTTCTTGAATTCATGCACCTAGAGTACACCTTAAAGATTGGATAGATCTCAACTATCACTAATAAAAGTTCAGTAAAGAAAAGGTCAATTATGGTAAGTGGGAGAGATCTTACAAGATGTGTCTAATGGTTATAAAATACACTATTCCTATGACTATTAGGGTGCTATGCCTGTAAGGTTAGTGCTAAGAGTTTTCTAGCTGAAGTAGCAGACCGATTTACTAATCGGATAATGTTGAGGCTAGTACGCATCTTAGCAAGCTAGTGAATATGCACTACAACGGTAAAGGAAACATAAGGGAGTACATTATGAAATGTCTAATCTTGTTTCAAACTAAAGGCACTGAAATTGAAACTCTCTAAAGAGATTCTAGTGCACTT
This sequence comes from Agave tequilana, assembly GCA_038442645.1. Classification (NCBI taxonomy): domain Eukaryota; kingdom Viridiplantae; phylum Streptophyta; class Magnoliopsida; order Asparagales; family Asparagaceae; genus Agave; species Agave tequilana. The sequence goes on along the minus strand of JAVJIF010026992.1, from coordinate 22,345 downwards.
CATTTTGATTTCTCTTCCTCCACAGTATAACCCTTTCAAGATTAATTATAATGCTCAAAGGAAAAAATGGAGTCTCACTGAGCTCATAGTCACTGTGTTCAGAAAGAAGAAAGGTGAAACAAGAAAAGACTGAAAGTGCTCACTTAACATTTCAGGGTAACACCACTAATAAGAAAAAAAAAAGTAAAACTAAAGGGAGGAACATAAACACCACTACAGTGGCTGATCCTAAGTGGCAAAAGTGCAAAAAAAAAAATAGCCTAAGGTCATTGCATACTTTTTCTGTAAGAAAGTAAGCCACCTCAAGTAGGAATGCATAAAGTATCAGAAATGGCTATTTAGCGGGTATATCTCATATTTATGTTTGTTTTGAGATTAATTTAGCTATAGTGCCACTTTATAAATTATGAATAGATAATTCACATAAGCGATTCAATGCGGAACTTCCAAACCCAAAGGAGGCCCAGCCCAGCTGAGCGATACGTATACATGGGTGATAGAAATAAAGTTGCAATTAAAGTTGTTGGAGTTTGTAGGCTTAAATTAGATTCTGATTTTTTGTTTTAGATTGGATGAGACTTTATATATACCGTCCTTTTAGGCGGAATCATATTTCTATTTCATTTGTTAGACAGATTTAGTTTTGCTGTCACTCTTGATAATGAAATGCTTAGTCTACTTTCCAAACCTAAAGTTGGTGGTACTAGAATTCTGATTGATCGCTATATAAATTGAAACTTCATACTTTATATACTGAATCTCTATATGTGAATAGCATAGGCACTAAGCGAAAATTAATTAAAGAAACATTAGAAAGTTTGGTACTAGACGAAGTTCAAGTGTCTTAATTTGGTGTATACAGACATTTGTGATCCATTCCCTTCAGCTTCTTGGAATGGCCATGAATATTCATCACTTTTACAGACAATTACTCTCGTTATAGGTACCTGTACTTGTTCCATGAGAAATCCCAATCATTGGACATGTTTAAAGCCATTAGATCTGATCATGGTGGTGAGTACTATGACAGATATAACGAATCAGGTAAATGTCCAGAACCATTTGTCAATTTCTGAAAGAGTGGTATTATCGCTTAGTACACCATATCAGGGACACCTCGTAAATGGTATTGCTGAGAGATAAAATCACACATTAAAGGATATGGTTGGAGTATGATAGCTCACACTATTCTACCAAAGTCATTATATAGTGAAGCCTTAAAAATGGTTGTCACCTCCTTAATAGAATACCTTGCAAAACAGTAACTAAAACCCCTTATGAGTTACGGACTGGGAAATCTCTCAGTATTAGGCATCTATATGTTTGGGGTTGTCCAGTGGAAGCTCGGTCATATATACCATATGAGAAGAAGTTGGACTCAAGGATAGTTAGCTGTTTATTCGTAGGATATTCTGAGAGGTATAAATGCTTTAAGTTTTATTGTCCCTCCACTAAGAACATAAAGACGGATTGCTAAATTTTTTGAGAATATTCAGAACAGTGGGAGTCAACTACATAAAGATTTCATATTTAAGAAAGGACATATTGTTATACCCATGACAATTGTTCCAAATGATAAAGTAGTTGTTCGACTTCAAGATGAAAATACAGTTGCATCCTTACAAGATACATATACAGTTCATCCTGAAGTAGATCATGTTGGTAAGGTAGAAACTGAAAATTCTCAACCACAAGTGCCTAGGAGATCAACTAGAGAGAGGAGATCAGTCATTGCAAATGACTATATATAGCTTGTCTCCAATAGTATGAGTTTGACATAAGGCTAGAGGATGACCCCACATCCTTGAATGAGGCCAAACTCAACATTCACTCCACTAAGTGGTCAAATGTCATGAAAGATGAGTTAAAATCCATAAAGGATAATGATGTTTGGGATTTAGTAGAGTTGCCTGAAGGAAAGAAACCGATTGGTTGTAAATGAGTATTCAAAATCAAGCGGGATTCGAAAGGTAATGTCAAAAGGTATAAGGCACATCTTGTCACAAAGGGATTCACTCAAAGAAAGGTCATTGATTATAAGGAGACTTTCTCCCTAGTTTTCATGAAGCATTCTTTTAAGATTATTATGGCACTCGTGGTTCACTTTGAAATGGAGTTATACCAAATGGATGTTAAGATTGCCTTTCTTAATGGTAGCATTAAGAAGAAATTTATATGGTGCAACCATAAAGTTTTAAAGTGAAAGTTTCATAATATTTGGTTTGCAAATAAAGAAATTCATTTATGGTTTAAAGCAAGCATCCGTCAACAGTATTTGAAATTTGATCAAGTAATATCCGACTTTGATTTTAAGGAAAATATAGTTGATCAATGTATTTACCATAAATTTAAAGCGAGTAGATTTATATTTTCTTGTGCTATATGTGGATAACATTCTATTAGCAAGTAACGATATAAATCTTCTACTTGAGACCAAGAGTTTTCTCTCAAAGAATTTTGAGATGAAAGATCTTGGAGACGCCTCTTTTGTGATAGGCATCCAGATTCAACGTGACAGGACACGTGGAATATTAGGTTTATCACAAAAGGCCTATATCGATAAAGTGCTAGATAGATATGGCATGAAGAATTGCTCTTTGGGTGATGCGCCTGTCACTAAGGGGGATAAGTTAAGTCTACTCTAATGTCCCAAGAATGATCTACGGAAAGAGCAATTGAAAGACATTCCATATGCATTGGCGGTTGGATGTCTGATGTGTGCTCAAATTTGTACCCATCCAGAATAGCATATACCATTGAGAAACTTGACAGAAACTTGATCAATCATGGGATTGATCTCTGGAAGACTGTCAAGAAGGTAATGCGATATCAATAGAAGACTACATGAAATCTGATCAGTTGCAGCTGATCGGATACACAGATTCAGATTATTGCTGTATGTATCGACAATAGGAAGTCCACTTCATGTTATATTTTCCTTATTGTAGGTGTAGGCTGTCTAAAAATGTCCAAACAGACAAGCCCCTGAGAAAGCAGAGTTCCAGCATCAAGGCGCGTCGGCCCGAAGCCCGCGTCTCAGCATCAAGGCGCGTCGGCCCGAAGCCCGCGTCTCACCATCAAGGCGCGTCGGCCCGAAGCCCGCGTCTCAGCATCGAGGCGCGTCAGCCCGAAGCCCGCGTCTCACCATCAAGGCGCGTCGGCCCGAAGCCCGCGTCTCAGCATCAAGGCGCGTCGGCCCGAAGCCCGCGTCTCAGCATCAAGACGCGTCGGCTCGACACCCACGTCTCGGTTGCAACTACCCGGAATAAGGGGCCAGTCACCGCACATGTAGCGGGAAGTGGCCCCTCATTGTGGAGCGTTTTCAGGGGGCACGTTCATCCCCAGGGACCTCTATAAATAGCCCGGTTGGCATCAACAAAGGGACACACATATACACACAGAGAGAGATCATCAACAGAGAGAGAGAGCTTGACTCTTCAAGCCAGCTTGCTGCGTACAAGTTGCTCTTCGCCTACCTTCTCTTTTAGAGTATTTGGTGGACGGAGCTGAGTTACTCCCTCTACCGACCGAAGAGAAGATCCCTCGACGGTCCAGAACGGTCATCTGGTCAACGGAGAACAAGATTCACTCTCCACCGCCACCCGAAGAACCCAGCACTAAACAAAGGGGGAATTCAAGATTCAATATTCCCCCTCCCTTGTAACCGGAAGATTAAGCCGGCTGTAATTTTTCATCTGATTCAAGGAAACGTTACTCCCTCCTTCTTTTTCCGTGTCCAACAAGAGATGGCGACTCCGCTGGGGACCCGGTTTGTCACTGATGAACAAGCTGTGGCGCAGGATGATGTTCTCCGTAAGGGAAAGATGGTCGAAACACTCGTTGTCGAGTTCGACCAGGCGAAGTATGAAGAGTTCCTCTCTTCTGGCTCCAAGGGCCCAAAGACCCGCGTCTGCCGCCGGGTCTTGACAGGGAACGGCCTCGAGCCCCGATCGGTGGCCTTCTCGAGCTCCTCTGTTGCCCACTGTGCCAAGACAAGTTCACGCGCCAACGCCTCCCAGAAGGCCCGCGTGACCTCAGGCACTGCTGTTGCGATCAACCGCGTCGCACAGAACTCACGCGTCAACGTCTCTCAGGAGACCCGCGTGGTGAACACTCTTGGTTCTATAAACCAGGATGTTGTTGGTTTCTCTCCACCTCCTCGACGCAACCGGAATGCTGAGCGTCGACAGAGGAGACGCGCGCGTCAACTCCAAGTCGGAACCGTTGGTTGTCTGACCGGGGGTGGACGCGGCGTACAATCTGATGCCTTGCCCGCATCTCGTCCAGTGCGTGAGATCCGCTTGGCGACCCAAACGCGATATTCCTCAAGTTGGGTCCTCCGAGGACCAACTCATCAAACGCCAGGGTGAAACCTCCGCGTCTTTCCAAACGCAGGAAGTACGCACTCATAGGCGTGGGGCCCAGCAGCCCACTCTCTCTCAAGCAACTCTGCCCAAACGCATCAGGCAGCAACGCGAGACTCGCGCGCGCGTCATACAGCCGCGTCATGAGAGCCGCGTCCCTGAAGTCTGCGTCCAGCCTGAACAGCACATGACTGTCCCCCGTCTTCGACGTTGCGAGACCAGTCTCTTTAATCCCCTCCCACGGATTTGAGGGATTATTTGACAAGAAAAGAAGTGCCAATCAAGCCACTTCGTCATGCTGCTGTCAACAGCTCATCCATATGCTCTCTGGATGCCATTATGGATCAGGCGTGCACCAGCAGTCCTTAATCAGACAGCTGACCCTGATTCCTCCGTCAGCCAAAAGAAGACGCTCCCACAGGAGGAGAACCTTCTCAGATGTTGAATACCCGGAGCTTACTGCAAACATGACTAGCAGAGGCAAGGGAAAACAACCAATGGTCAACTCAGAGGAATCTGATTCTGAGCCGGAAGGGGTGTATCAACACACTCGCACCCGGACGGGGGCCATTCCCCAATTGACTATAATGCCTTAGCCCGCGGCATTAGAATGGGTGATTCTCACTCCGCTATAGTGGAGTCGCACGCTTCAAACTCTTCCGTCGAGAAGGAGGCTTCCGCCTACATGGCAGACACTCCTGAGGAGACGGCCAGGCGTTTAGAACAGACGCAGAAGCACCAGATGGATATAATCGCCTCTCAACAGAGATCCATTGACTCCCTCAAGCATATGCTTGAGAAATTGCTTGAAGAAAGAGCGAGATCTCCTCCTAGACGGCCGAAGGGGAAAGGGAGAAAGGGAGGAAGCCCACCTCCGAACCTTCCGACGAGACACGACGATCTACCTAGGATGTGTCTAAGCCCTCGTCACAGGCAAGAAGCGACCCAGACCCGGAAAAGGCTCATGCTAAGAGAATGAGCCTGCTGGAGCAACGACTCAATGCCCTTGCCAGTCGTAAAGATCTCCAAGAGGCTGGAGTAGTCCGGCCCTATCCGGCCGAGTGGGACTTAGTCCCATACCCTCCTAAGTTCAAGGCTCCAACTCTCCAAGCATTTGACGGGAAGGGGTCACCCAACCAGCACATCTACTACTTCAAATCCCAGACCGGGAATGTAGTAGATAACGACGCTATACTGGCGCGACTGTTCATAGGCACCCTGAAAGGGTTGGCCTTTGAATGGTTCATGAAGCTCCCAGAAGGTTCAATCAAGAACTGGAGCGACTTGGAGAAGCTGTTTCTGACACGCTTCTTCGAAGATGATTCGGAAGTGACAATGCCCACCCTTTTAGCTACCAAACAGCGAAAAGGAGAATCCGTTAAGTCTTTCGTAGAAAGATTTCGGAACGTGGCACTTCGATGTCCAAGCGGCATGACCCAGGCCACCCTGGTGGAAACATGCCGCCACAATCTCCAAACCTCACTCCTTGCTCAAATAGGAGTTGCTAAAAGCCGCACCTGGAAGCAGTTAGTCCAACAAGGTGAACAGGCTGAGGAGATTGTTGCCCGTGTCAGGGCGGAGGAAGGCAAGCTGCGGCCGGAAAGGTCGACAAGGCGTGCACCGGCACCAGACACCTCCCTCCAGACGAAGCGGAAGGATAACTTGGCGACGGAGACCAAATCTCCCACCAAACCTCAAACAGGCAGGGCAAGTGGCTCTTCAAGCCAGCCACGCCCCAACAAGCAGTATTCCTTCAAGGAGGAACACGTCGATTCACTCTTCAAGCTACTCAACAAGAGCAATCGACTGAAGCTCCCTGAAATTAGGCGCCCAGAGGAAGTCGGCAAGACCGACAATCCCAACTACTGCATGTACCACAGGATGTTGGGACATCCTACCAAAAGTTGCTACGTCTTCAAGGACATTCTTCAGGCTCTGATTGACGCGGAGGTGTTAAAACTCCGACCAGAGCAGAAGAAAGTGACGGCCAATGTGACGTCGGTTCTCCAGTTTGGGAGACAACCTCCAACGTCTGCGGGGGTAACTCCTATTCCAAGGGGAGAATTAAGAGTGGTCAACACAGACCCTCACCAGCAACAGGAGAAGGGCTTGGTAGCCGTCCCTACACCTCAGGGGGAAACCATGTGGGTCCACCCTGACCTCGTCGATGAACAGCAGTGGACTACTGTGACCAACAGGAAGTCCAAAGGCAAGGCAAAAGCTTCGTCCTGCCATGTGGTATGTGCCTCCTCCCGAGAAGCAGAGGATGATGTTCCCTCACTGACCGATTCAGAGGAGGAAACGATAGTCTTGGCCGCAGAGCCCAACTAACCGACGATAGGAACACGTTCAGGACAGGCGTACTTGAAACAGTACGGCGAGACGGCAGTAGCCCCTCCACAACCAACTGCGGAGCCAGTCAGCCCTCCTCCACAAGCCACCTGTGGAGAAGCAGAAGGAGACTCGATTCTCTCGAGCCCTTCAAAGAGGCATCGCGGAAGGGTCTTCGGCACCTTACCGCTTTGATGTCCTGGCTCAGCTGGCCAACATTCCGGCACGCATTACCTTGTATGAACTTCTTAGACTATCAAAGTCGACCAGGGAAGCTCTGCAAGAAGCTCTGGCGAATGCTGAGGCCTTCGTGACCCAGGTGCCGAAAGAGGAAGATGTAGAGGATTGCCTCCACACTTCCCAGAATGCCCCCTGCATCACCTTCACGGCAGATGATATGCAGGTGAAAGGGAAGCATGATCGACCCCTGTACTTCACAGGTTACATCGGATCATCTGAGGTGAACCGCATTCAGGTAGATCCAGGGTCCGCACTGAGCATCATGCCCCGCCGAGTCATGCAACACCTCGGTATCCCTACCCACCGTCTGAGCCCTACACAGACGACCATTTACGGGTTCAATGCCAACGGTACCCGTCGATGGGGAAGATCAAGCTCAAGTGCCGGATTGGGAGTCTCAAGTCGGAGGTGACGTGCTATGTCATCGATGCCGACACTTCCTACAATCTGCTGCTGGAACGACCATGGATCCACCGCAACTTCATCGTTCCCTCCACTCTTCACCAAGTCATGAAATACATTGACGCGAGTGGGAAGGTGCAAACGTTGGTTGCCGAAAGGTATCCGTTCAAGGGGGTCGAGAATTATTTTACGGATTCCCTCTTATATCAGGATCCGGTGGATGAAACCCCGCAACTGGAGGCGCCAGACTCTGGTAATGAGGCTGACACTGAGCCCGAGCAAGAAAAGTGCCTGTGGGAGTTAGAACCACTTGTAAAGAGCACTAATAAGCTCGATGTTGATAATACCACCGACGATGCAGGCGGTTGGTATATTAATGAGAATCTAGACTTTGAATATTTTCTGCGTGTGCATCCGATTCAATACCGTCGGATACTACTACCGACGTAGACGATGACATCTGGTCGGCAATGGATGCTTTGACATCATTGCATGTACCAGTAAAATCATCCTTCGGGACATACCAGGATAATGATGATGCACAAGAATCTATATTCATGGTTCCAGCCAGACGGAAAGGCCAAAAACCAATTCTCTTTGGGCGAATCTCATCTGAGCCAATGCCCCGCGAAGACTCAGAAAGCGAAGAGGAATCCCCTCAGCTCAGTCATTATGAACCAAAAGCGCTCAAAATGATGAAGCAAATGGGGTACGATCTAACCAACAAGCCCGGGTTGAACTTCGGCAAAGGAAGGAGGACGCTACTTCGATCCTTTGTGCCAAAAGGGAAGGCCCCCGATTATTATCATCAGACGCGCCGGGGGTTGGGCTATGTATCAACTCCAGTCCCATCAGCCTCTGATTCTCGAGAGTCGTCAGGTCGCGATTGCTCTTCAGACACGTCATCGTGGGAGTCAGATGTCAGTGTCGGCAACATCTTCAAAGGGCTTTCAGTAAACATGGTTTCAACAGGCCATCTGGAAGATGAAGATGAAGAAATGATCCAAGCTGATACAGATTCGTGGATCAAACATTTAAACGCTCTTTGGGATATCCGCTTTGAACAGCGTGAGCCACCCACAGAAGACAAGGTTGTTCAGATCAACCTAGGAGATGAGGCCAACCCCAAGCCCATCTTCATAAGTGACGGCCTGTCGCCTCCAGAGAAGAAGGATCTAATATCTCTTGTACAAGAGTATATAGATGTCTTCTCCTGGAACTATGAGGACATGCCAGGGTTTGATCCACAAGTGGCCATGCACCGCCTCAACATCAATTCGGACGTAAAACCTGTCAAACAACAGCAGCGACGGTTCCGTCCCGAAATAATGGAAGCAATTCAATCAGAAGTCAGAAAGCTTATTGATTCTGGCTTCATCAGGGAGGAACAGCATCCCGACTGGGTAGCCAACATCGTCCCCGTCACCAAGAAGAATGGGAAGATCCGGATCTGCATCGACTTCCGCGATCTGAACGAGGCCTGCCCCAAAGACGAATTCCCATTGCCAATCACGGATGTCATGATTGACAATACTTGTGGATTCGAGCGAATGTCCTTTATGGACGGGTTCTCAGGATACAATCAAATCAAGATGTATCCCGATGACGAAAAGCACACCTCCTTCAGGACACCTCTAGGGGTGTATTGCTACACCGTCATGCCCTTCGGACTGAAGAATGCAGGGGCAACATACCAAAGGGCCATGAACGTCATTTTCCATCAGCAGATACGCAAAACGGTGGAATGCTATGTTGACGACATTGCAGTGAAAAGCCGCACTAAAGGTGATCACATAGCAGACCTGAAGGTGGTCTTCGACATCATGCGGGCTCATCAATTGAAGATGAACCCCACCAAGTCCTTCCTGGGGGTAGCCAGTGGCAAATTCCTAGGATTTGTTGTGACTTCCACAGGAATCCATTTGGATCCGGAGAAAGTCCGCGCTATCCAAGAGATGCAACCCCCAGAAGCCTCAAGGATCTCAGGGGATTACAAGGACGATTGGCGTACATCCGCAGGTTCATATCAAACCTTTCCGGGAGATGCCAACCCTTCGCCAAGCTGATGAAAAAGGGTGTTTCATTCATTTGGGACGACGCTTGTCAAAAAGCATTTGAGGAGATCAACACTACCTCACCCAACCACCAGTCCTTGCAGCTCCAGTATCCGGAAAGCCGTTTCTGGTATACGTCCGAGCAATGGATCATTCTTTGGGAGCTCTACTAGCTCAGAATGACGATCAGGGACGTGAGCAAGCAATCTACTATCTGAGTAGAACAATAATCGGAGCCGAACATCGGTACAACCCGATCGAGAAGGAATGTTTGGCACTGGTGTTCGCCATTCAGAAAATGCGACACTATCTGGTAGGCCAGACTATAAATGTCATATCAAAAGTCAATCCTTTGAGGTTACTTATGACAAAGCCTTCTTCACTAAATGGCCGGCTGGCAAAATGGGCCATGTTGCTATCCCAGTATGATATGCATTTTTTGCCACAAAAGGCTATTAAAGGACAAGCGGTGGCGGACTTCTTAGCTGAACACCCAGATCCCAGGGCAGTCAAACTCTACGAGGATCTCCCAGATGAAGTTGCCGAAGTCTACCTGACTCAAACATCGTTCGAAAGTCAAATATGGCAACTTTTCTTCGACGGTGCATCAAGGACAAGCCCAAAGGGACACGTAGTAGCGGGGGTAGGAGTGGTACTCGTCTCCCCACAAATTATGTCATTCCCCGAGCTGTCTCACTGACCGAGCCCTGCTCCTACAATGTGGCGGAATACAACGCTCTTTTGATTGGGATGCAATTCGCCGATGAGATTGGCGTTAAAAATCTCGAGGCTTACGGTGATTCTAAACTCATCGTCAGCCAAGTTCGCGGAGAGTATGAGGTCAGACATGAAGATCTAGTACCCTATTACAACGCGACAATCCACATGGCCGAGAGGTTTTCAAACTTCTACATCGACCATGTACCGCGCAGGCAAAATGCGCATGCAGATGCACTCGCATCCCTCGCTGCTTCCTTAGCTCTTCCAGCTGGAGCAATGGAGAAAGTATTCGTCTATAGCCACGACCTATACTGTCCAAAAATTCCCCTCGGAGACTACCCAGGGTCAGCGGGAGATCGTCGCGGTAAAGAAACACTTGAAGTGTCGACCGCTTCAGGGCTTAAAGACTGGCGATTCCCATACATTGATTTTGTCTTATACGGCATTCTGCCCGAAGACACCAAGGAGGCGGCCGCCATTCGGAGGAAAGCCCCCAAATTCTACTATAATGCGATTTCGCGAACATTGTATCGTCGATCGCATGACGGGATCCTGCTCCGATGCCTCTCATTAAAAGAAGCCCAAGGAGTATTGAAAGAAGCCACGATGGTACTTGTGGAGCTCATCAACCTGGCCCGAAATTGGCACATCGACTCCAAAGGATGGGTTACTATTGGCCCAAGATGATTGCCGATGCTGTCGCTTATGCTAAGAGATGTCACGCCTGCCAAATACACGGCGATTTCATCCATCAAGCACCAGGGTACCTCCACTCAACGACCTCTACTTGGCCGTTTGAAATGTGGGGGATGGACGTGGTTGGCCCTATCAGCCCACCATCATCGAAAGGACATCGGTTCATTCTAGCGATAACCGATTACTTCTCAAAGTGGGCCGAAGCTATCCCTTTGAAAGAGGTGAAATCTTCTAACGTGATCAAGTTCGTGAAACATCACGTTATTTACCGCTTCGGTGTGCCTCGGCGTATCATCCATGACAACGGACCCCAGTTCATCAGCCAGGCTTTCCAGAGATTCTGCGCGAAGTTCAGAATCCAGAGTGTGTCCTCAACGGCATACTATCCTGCTGCTAACGGTCTTGCAGAAGCCTTCAACAAGATTATTGGCAAGCTTCTCAAAAAGTTCGTCTCGAAAAGTCAACGAGACTGGGACGACAAGCTGGGTGAATGTTTATGGGCCTACCGCACAACGGTGCGAACCCCAACTAAAGCCACGCCATTTTCCTTGGTATACGGATGCGAAGCCGTCCTTCTATTGAAATTCAAATTCCCTCTCTACGCGTCGCCTTGACAGCGGAAATGACAACTGAGGAGAAGCATCAGCAGCGACTCCAGGAGTTGGAAGCCTTAGACGACAAGCGTTTGCAGGCCCAACAACAAATCGAGCTTTACAAGCTCGTATCACCAGAGCCTTCAACAAGAAAGTCAAAGCGCGAACTTTCAAGAAAGGCGACCTTGTCTTAGCTGTCCGAAGACCCATGGTCATGACGCACAAGACAAAAGGAAAATTTCAGCCCAAATAGGAGGGACCGTTTGTAGTAGAGTCAGTCTACTCAAATGGGTCATATCGCCTCATAACTTCAAATGGCGATACACTCATGATGCCGATCAATGGCAAATTCTTGAAGAAGTACTATCCTTAATAGTACTCTTCCTCCGATCAAGTTAAAAGTGCACCTCTGATCAAACATCCGACGCCCTCGACGGCTAAGGATAGAGGAAAATGTTGGTCTTTAAACCCGACATAAATCCTCGACAACTCATCATGCTGAGGGGAATAGCATGACTAGCCCAGCTCAAACGGTAGTTGGTAAAGGCATGTCAAACCCGTTGATAGCTGAGGGTTTGCTAAAAATCCTAAGTGGACTTGAGTCCACTCTTTCCTCCAAAATCCCTTACCAATTCTCGTCCATAGAATGGTAGGACCACAAAATACAATCATTACTACGTTAACACTATATCTCTGGTAATGAATACTCTTTGTCGAGTATAAACTTTGCTTGTTAACTCTGCATAGAGTAACAAACTCTCAAATTTGCCAAGTTAACACTATACCTCTGGCATTTCAAATTTCACTTGTCAATTCTCATCAATAGAATAATAGGTCCTCAAATTGCTCTTATCACGAGCCAATTCTTGTCAAGTTAACATTACACCTCTGACAAACTACTGTTTAAGTTAACATTACACCTCTAAGCAGTACATCGAGTGCCTGTCAAGTTAATATCACACCTCTGATAGTCACCTTTCTTCAGACTTCCGTATCGAAGCTGAAATGGACGATGCCAAGTTAACATCACACTTCTAGCATCCGAGTCATCGCTAAGTTCAACAATACACCTATGGCCATGACCGTTCCTCGACTTCCTCGTCTAAGTCGAGATGACCAATGCTAAGTTCAACATCACACCTCTAGCATTACCTCACTGTTAAGTTAAACATTACACCTATGACAGTGACATTCTGAGTTAAGTTAATATCACACCTCTGACTCACATCCTTGTCGAGTTAACACTACACTTCTGACAAGACTATCTCCAACCCGTTAAGTTAATATCACACCTCTAACGGTAAAAGCTTTACCAGATTCCTCGCGGGTCTAATTTCACTTGTTATTCTCTTCAACAGAATAACAGGTCCACCTAAAGACATTGTTAGGTTAACATTACACCGCTGACAATGTTTATCAAATTCCCCAGCTGACCTTGAATCAAGTCAATCCCAGACACTTGACAAAAGTTCACCTTCTCTGGGAGTACGCATTCCCCCTGTCACTTTCTTTTACAAAGTGGCAGGTCCACCAAAAATCATCCCATCCCTGTCAAGTTAATATTACACCTCTGACAGTATTATGAAAGTTCCTGAAATAGGAACTTTCCTTACAACTTTTGGCTTATTAAGATTACCATCATAATTTTAATAAAGTCAGAAGATTCATTGCTTCTACGTGTCTAACTGAAGATAAAAAAAATCTTTCAAGACAATGAAGAGGCAAAAGAAAAGTGTCACTTTTATTCATATCCAAACACATGAAAGTGATACAAAACGCTCTCTTATACAATAAGATTGAGTGTTACAATTAAGGAGTACAAAGAAGTCCCTCTCTCTCTCTGAGGCCGTACTCACTCCTTGAAGCCGCATCTGATCCTAAGTGCATGACGTCTGGAGAAGTGCCAAATTGTGGCGACTGTTGGAACCGATTGCACTTTGATGCACGACGCCAACTTCGAAAGCGCCCTAGCTGACTAAGCCAGGAGCAATGGTGTTCTTGAGGTCCGGTGGCAACAGAAGAACCTGCAACCCTTCGTTCAAGAGTTGATCTTTCCCCCGCAGGCCATCCAAAGGACATGGACTGTCCTTGATGTCACTTCTGGGATGGGAGAGGAAGAGGATCCTCTCCGCCACCGCAACCGCCGGAACCTCCTCGCCGTCATACTTGACCTGACCATCTCTTGCCATCAGGCATGTTTGGTACAGGAGATCTGAAGAGACCTTGGCGAGGGTTGGGTCCTCGTCAGAGACATAATATATTCTCTCATAGGTGACGAGGACCATAATATATTCTCTCATAGGTGAACCTTGAACAAGCTCGCCGGTTGAAGCATTCTTCCGGGAGACCAGCGAACCTGCAAAGAACAAATAAGAGAATCAGAAAATCTGAAACTTAGTATACTTTAACAAAGAAAACTAAGTGACAGACGCGGCAGTCATTGAAGACTTCAGACGCGGGAACAACCCGCACGGTCAAACCACCGCGTCGGCAGAAATAGACGCGAGTCAAAACTGTGCCACGCGCAGGGTTCAAACGCGGCCTCAGTTTGCACCCGCGCTTAATGCACAAGACGCGAAAAACTTCAGAACGCCGAAAATTGCCATCTCTCTGTTGGGTGAACAGGAGTTGCAAGATTCAGGTCTGAAACGCGCCAAGGCAATGACCATGAGCAAAGCCAGCGTCAAGAACCCGCGTTCAGAGAAGTTCAAGTCACCGGCACAAATTCCAGAATAGGAATGCACCAGGATTTCATTCAGATGGCTATGCCAAAGTACAGGCTACGAACATCATCGGGGTGACATACCAGCAGAGGTCTCTGTCCAGAGTTGGCCACTCTGCATCCAAACGCGGGCGTGTAAGATGATCCGAGAGAGGATTCCTTCTGAAGAGACCAAACAGGAGCATGAGAGCTCTGGGTCATCTTCATCCACGGGTCACCTTCACCCATGAAGACGGTTCTCTGAAAGATAACTCAAGGCGTGGTCTCTCAGAGCAAACAAAAGAAAACAATCCAAGTTTGGATTATTGAAGAGGGGGCACACCCTATTTATAGGCAGTCCCTAATAACTGTCATTAATGGTGCATCAATCGGAACCGTCGCGCACGACTGTCAAAGCCCAATAAAGGACTGACGCGTGGAACGTTGCTTGGAAACCGACGAGAGCGCCGGTTTTTCAACCGCCAGTGTCGGTTCTGCATGCAAGGGCATTAACGCCTGAATCCAATGAGAGGCCGACGCGTGGATAACTGCCTTGGGAAGCAACGGATGACCCGCTATCCCAATCGACAGTGAAGGCTTGACGTTCAAAGATCTCCTAAAATCTTTTTAAGTCATGCTGCATTGAACGTAGATGGGAAAGTCGCGTCTCTTCAGCAGACAAGGCTGCTTATCCCGTGTCTGCTCGATCCGCGTCTTTCTTGGCAAGACAGATTCGTGTTATTCAGAGCCGCGTTTCACTCTGTGATTGACGCTGCGTCTCATCAAAAGGACTTGGTGAAATCTAAGTTCCTGTGGACTGACGACGCGTCTCACTTTATGGATCAATGCTGCGTCTCATCAAGAAGACCGCGTATCAATCTGTGATTGACGCTGCGTCTCATCAAAAGGACTTGGTGAAATCTAAGTTCCTGTGGACTGACGACCGCGCCTCACTCTATGGATGACGCTGCGTCTCATTAAGAAGACCGCGTATCAATCTGAGATTGACGCTGCGTCTCATCAAAAGGACTTAGTGAAATCTAAGTTCCTGTGGACTGACGACCGCGTCTCACTCTATGGATCAATGCCGCGTCTCATTAAGAAGACTCAGAGTCAAGGCCGCGTTTCATTAACAGAACTTAGTCTTACCTAAGTTTAATATTCACAGCCAGTTACCAAGGAGTTGGATTCGCCTACAGCTGAGCAAAGAAGATGGAGCAAAATTTTTCAAACTTTTATTATAAACAGTAAAAGTGGATACAAACACTCTAAACAGAGTGTCCTCTTCTTTACAAAAAAAAAAAAGAAAAAAAAAGAAGGCTAAATGTCCTGGCTCGCCAAGGAACGGATTTGTTCCCTGAGATGATGTATCTTGATCTGACGTGCCTTCTCAGCCTCCATCATGGCTTGGACCCGCAGCTCCTCTTCGGATAGGAAGGGTCTTGCAGCCAGCTGCGTTCGCAGAGATTCCACCCTGGAAGAGTGTAGAGACAGACTCTCTTCAGCTCGCGCCTTAGCAGCTTGTTGCTCCTCAAGCTCCTCTTTGATGGTAACGAGCTTCTTCTCATTGAACGCAAGCACAGCTTCTGCCTTGGCAATGGTGTCCCGAGCCTTGGCAATGGTGTCACGAGCACTGATGATGACTTGCTCAGTGCTCTGCATGGTAAGCTCGGATTCCCTTGAATTGGCGGTTAGTCTTCGACATTCAGCCTGGGAATATTCGAGGCTGCGGGTCTCTGCAGCAATTTGTGCCTCCGCCTCCTGTCGCTCTTATTCTTGAACAGCTAGGAGCCTAGTCAAGGTGGCCTGGGCCTCATCAAAGGAGCCAGCATTTTCCAAAGACTCCAGCTCGTGCAGGTCATCTCCCAGTTGCTTCACCACCCGCAGACATCCTCGGCAAGTGAGGGGCCTCCCGTTAATTCGATGTTCACGGCCATATTTTCGAGAAGCTTCTGGGCAAATTTGAAGGAGCTGCTCCCACGTAAGATGAGATCAATACATGATCCCATCGAGGCGAAGAATTGTTGCACCATCTGACGTGCCAGTTCCCCTATGTCTTCACCACCTGGGAAGCTTCCCGACCCCTTTTCTGTCACAGGATAGGGGATATAAGGCGGATCTTCTCGCACAAGAGTCGTGCTGGCCGTCGATGCGGCAAGAGCAAGATTGGCCAATGGCGCTTCCGGAGGTGCTACCTCTGCAGGAACCTCCACGACCAATGATGGAGTAGTTAGCGCAACCTCCTCAGAAACCTCAATCGAGACCTGAGCTGTGTGGCCTTCTGGAAGGGTACCGACCGTCAGACTCTCTACCTGAGCCCCCTCAGTCCTCTCTGCAAGTTATCGCGATGTTAGCCACAATGGTAGAAAAGCGAAACATTTAAAGCATCAGAGCTGCCTTACCAGGTTGGAGGTCCAGAGACGTCGAATCCTGCGGAGCGGAAGTCTCCTCGGCTTCAGCAGTAACCTCCTCGCCCGGCAGAGTGAGAGCCTCCTCAACCCCAGTAGTTGCTTCCCCTTCCGGCAAAATGGAAGGCTCCCCGATCTCAACAGTTGCCCCCTCTGAAGCCTCGATTCTCTCGGGCTGGGTCAACTCTTTCACCATCTCCTCGACACGCGAGGAGGTTGTAGCGTCGGCGTCTCCGGCTGGCCCTGCAGCATAAAACAAGAATGTTAGAACATCCTCTTCGATATGCAAAGAGAAAATTAGACAGAGGATGGAAAGAATACCTTCAGTAGGGATAATCGCCAGCGATGGTGCAGTCGATGGCTCACCCTCATATATTTCCTCCTCCGAGATGTGGAAGAATTTGCTCTGATCAGGAAGAGCGGGTTCATCGCCATAGTCGGTCTCGTCTTCAAAGGCGCTTTCCCCCGATATCGAAGAAGACGACAGCGCAACGCGAGGAAGCTCCGCAACAGGAGCCTTACCTCCAATTACCCCAGTGGTAGGGCTAGGGTCGACTGCCCTAAGACTGGAAATGAAGATGCTAGGAGACCCCGGCTGCTGTGCCTCGTCTCTCCCATCATGAGCAGAAGAAGGCTCGGGTTGAACTGAGATGCCTGCAATCTCAACATCCCCTCCAGTCATTATGTCGACCTCCAGTGACTCGTCATCTTCGGCGGCGGTGGACTCGTCAACAAGCTCCCCTTCCTCCACGGTCTTGCTGCGCGACCTAGGAGCACGGACTAGGGTGGGGAAATCTTCATCTTCCGACGGTTCCTCAACCCTAACAGGGACGTCTTCAGGAGGAGCCTCAACTCCAGCAGAGATGTCTCCGGATTGAGAGACTTCAGCCGTTAAATCCCTCCGAGCCTTCTTTGGGGCAGGCTCAGCAATAGAAGCAGAGCATCGACGACGCTTGCTCGCCAACTGCTTAGACCTCCTTGCCCGCGGCTCCTCCCTCGTGGCTGGTGGCTCCGCCCTTGTCGCTGGTGGCTCTACCCTTGCCGGTCGCGGCTCCGCCCTCACTGCTGGGGGCTCCCTCCTCGATCTTCGCCCGACCTCCTTTTGGGCCTTCAGGTACTGTTCTACGAGTTTCGGCGGTTTATTCGAATCCGTCCTCGCCTCGAGACTTGCATTGATGCTCTCAATGCATGAAGACGCCGGAAAAAAGTCTGGCGTTTGGATGGCTTGGGAGTACCAAGTACAGAAGCTGAAACTCGTACGGCACTTGGGCCCCTCGAGAGGTAGACGGAAAGATACTCCCGTCCCTCTAGCCACACTATAGTATCAGGCCCGAGCACCCTCGAACAGGTTCCCTTCGAAGGCGAGTCTAGCATTGGGGTTCCCGACATAGAGCTGATCATAGCCGAACTGTCGAGCGAAGCGACTCGGCATGTACGGCTCAATGGTACATGACGTCCCTTGCCGGAAAAGCACATATCCGGGCCGGATATTTAGCAACCACCAGAAGGCTCCCGCGGATAACCTCGTGAAGTCATCTGGGCCAACAGAATCAACAAGTAGATCCCCGAAAGATGCATCAGGGATCTGGAGGAGGCAGCGATTGAGCTGGTAGTTGGCAGGGTCTGAAAGGCACTTCCGGACGTAATATATATAAGGATCACGCCATTTTGAACCCTCCAACCGCTGTACAAAAGGGACAGAACTCTCCCTCCAACGCGCTGCCGTCATCAAAGAAGGGCAATACATCACGTACCAAGCAATAAGGTACGTGTAAGGCAGCTCGACACGAGGGTTGGGACGCTTCACCGTCGGATTCCCCTCTGAGTCAACATACGGCTTTCCCTCGGAGTCTGCAGTTTTGGTGGCTCGCAGAAACTCTTAGTGAGCGCCCGCAGCCCGCTCTGAATACCAGCCGCCACGGCCGGGAGAAGGGCTATGGGGTTGCCATGAGCCAGAAGCACCGCCGGGTACACCACGTCAGCAACAATGACTTCATGTGGCAGCGTGGGCACCACACAGCGCTTCAGCCACAGCATCAGAAAGCCCGCCAACAGCGCCCGATCGGAGATAGGGGTCCGGGCTTGATGGTGAAAGCTCTCAAAAACCAAGTCAGGGTCGAAACCATCCTCATTCGACTCCGTGGTGTAGAAACTGTCAGGAGCCTGGTCGATCCTGTCTTCAATCTCCCTATCAGAGCTGGGATCCAATCGGGTTATCCGATGGTCTTTGGTGTTGACATTATTGAACAAGTAACTGGCCCAAGACAGTTGCTTGACTCCCTGCGACCGCCATTTGGTTATCTGGCCGCAAATGTGGAAGTGACATAACACTTCCCAGTAGGTCTCATATATGAGGGGAAACTCCTCCTTCACATAGCGAAGCTCCACAGCGGTCGGGACATATTCCTCATAGGGAATATCCCCTGTCGACAGCCCCGAGACCTCGTGCAGCTCGTGCAGAGCAAGGCCCATCTCCCCGACCGGAGTGAAGAACGTCCCCGTCGAAGGATTATAACGTTCTAGAATCCCGAAGAAGTTCTGAGAGCTTTGAGGGATCCCCCACTGCACGGCCCTGACTGCCGAATACAGTCCCACGCGCTTTAGCAAACCCCCGAGCTCGGTAAGGACAAAGCCGACCATCCTGCCCCACCAATAGTTCTCCGTGGAACGGACCCACCCCGGCGCACGGAACCCGACCGGGTAGTCACCCTCCGCCTCCATGAAGGCGTTGAGGAAGGTAGTGCCAAGTTGTGGTATCTCCCCAGCTGGAACCTCAGTCCTGCGCGACCCAGGGAAAAGGCCGATAACTGACCTGTCATGGCTATCATGACGGTATACTTTGTGGGAGCCCAAATCACCGAGAGTGATCTCGGGAACATATCGAGCAAGGTCCCATTCCATCTTCCGAGGGACGGACATATGCTGGAAGTAGGACAGCGGGAACATCCTCTCCATATCTGGAAGAAAGAATCTTCCACCCTTTATTTGACGGAGCCATTTGTAAGTTCCGTCATACACGCTATGGCCGCCCTCGTGGATACGATCTCCGAAGAAGAAGGCAGGCTTCTCCAGCTTGATGCCAGCATCTGTTGCGAATGCTGCATCAGTCATAAACACCCGAAGGGTTCTCATGTCAACATTTGAGAGCCTCTCTCTGCGATCCGGTGACTTGTCAGCAGTCACGGGAACAGTCCTTTGTAATACAAAAGTCAAATCCCGGTCAGCACCACCTACATGACCAAAGTGGCACTTCTTGGCGAGTGAAGCGACAGGACGTGACGCTGCAAAACGAGAAAGACACTTAGTTAGATACTCTATCAAAAGCAAAAGGAAAAAAATGCTAAGTGTTGATAATCCGAACGCAGAAGAGGCACTGGACGCAGGAATTATCAAATCCGCGTCCAGACCTGCGCATCCACGCAGAAGAGGCACTGGACGCAGGAATTATCAAATCCGCGTCCAGACCTATAGGATCGGCGTCTCCACAACATTCTCCTTGATGTCACTTCTGGGGTGCGAAAAGAAGGGAGTTATCCACCTTAACCCTTCCATCACCATAATCGCCAGAAGTTAAGGAGGGTAACTCCCTTCCTTTCACACTCCCAGATGTCTAAGTGCTTGGACTCGGGTGCCAGATTCATAAAACAGAACGCAAGGATCAAATCCGCGTTCTGTAAACTAAGTCCGCGTCTGAACCCTTCACAAATAGAAAATGTTCTAAGTGAAGAATCTGAAGCGCAGGACTCAAGGGCGCGAGGGTCCAAACCCGCGCCTCGGTTATCAACCCAAAGACTGCGTCTGAGAATCAAACACGATTTAAAATTCGCGTGTTAAGGGTTCTTAAAAGTTCTTTGAACTTTCCTTAATGGCGAAACTTCCTCCTAAAAGGCCTTTACCTTGGAGACCTGGGAGAACGACGTCCTGTGCAGAGGAGGAGCTGCCCCTCTGGGCCTCGGCGACGGCCGCCTTTGAAGAAGAGGCAGTTGGTTTGGTCTTGGGTGCCATTGCTAATTCGATCCAAGTTTAAACAGATGAACAGAGGGGGAAATTCTTTTTCTCAGCAAGTGCGTTCGGAGAAGAAGATACATCTCTCCAACTGTTGCCTTTTATAGGCACAAAGATTCGCGAAGATACGCGGCGTGTGGCCCGATAGATGCTGCAGCGAGTCGCCGCTTGACGCGTGTAACAAAATCGTTTCTGAACGGAGAAGATCATGCGTCGCAAACCCCGCCACAAGTCAGCAGTCGACACGTGGAGTAGTTCATTTAATGAATCAGGAAATCCGCGCGCCAAGAGGCGAAATTGCGCCGGTTCCCTAGGCCAGCTGGCGGCGTAATCATGACATGGCACAGAAATTCGCGCCCAAAGAACGCACCTCCTCGATGGACATGCCACGTCAGCCTCTCCATGAATGCATTCGGAAGGTCGCGTCTCTCTAAGAAATTCGCGTCCTTCCAGTCTGGCCAAATATCGCGTCTATATTCAAGAGATACGTCTCTCCGAAGTTCGCGTCTTCAGCTGAACATCGCGTCTGCCTTGTGAAGATCAGTCGCGTTTCCATCTCGCTAAGAAGTCGCGTCTTTTAAAGCAGCCTCGTCTCTGCTTTTCAAAAAAGGAACCTGCGTTCAGTCCCTGCTTCTGCGAATCAGTTCAACAGTACACTGGCGCAAACAGACAACCAACCGCTCCCGGCCAAAAGCGCACCTGTGACAAACTAAAAGCAATCGGGGAGGTCTAGACTATGTATCTAGACACTCAACACGATCAACTCTGATGGCTTCAAAGAGTTCAACAGTACACTCACGAAGACCAAATCCAGATAAGATCAAACCCGAAGCATCAACAGTCCAGTCATAAAGACGAACGTGGCTAAAATTCAAAGTATTTCGAAATCCGTCCCATTTAACTGCGGAATATCGGAAACTTTGGAGGGGGTTCTGTAGGCTGTCTAAAAATGTCCAAACAGACAAGCCCCTGAGAAAGCAGAGTTCCAGCATCAAGGCGCGTCGGCCCGAAGCCCGCGTCTCAGCATCAAGGCGCGTCGGCCCGAAGCCCGCGTCTCACCATCAAGGCGCGTCGGCCCGAAGCCCGCGTCTCAGCATCGAGGCGCGTCAGCCCGAAGCCCGCGTCTCACCATCAAGGCGCGTCGGCCCGAAGCCCGCGTCTCAGCATCAAGGCGCGTCAGCCCGAAGCCCGCGTCTCAGCATCAAGGCGCGTCGGCCCGAAGCCCGCGTCTCAGCATCAAGGCGCGTCGGCCCGAAGCCGCGTCTCGCATCAAGACGCGTCGGCTCGACACCCACGTCTCGGTTGCAACTACCCGGAAATAAGGGGCCAGTCACCGCACATGTAGCGGGAAGTGGCCCCTCATTGTGGAGCGTTTTTCAGGGGGCACGTTCATCCCCAGGGACCTCTATAAATAGCCCGGTTGGCATCAACAAAGGGACACACATATACACACAGAGAGAGATCATCAACAGAGAGAGAGAGCTTGACTCTTCAAGCCAGCTTGCTGCGTACAAGTTGCTCTTCGCCTACCTTCTCTTTAGAGTTTTTGGTGGACGGAGCTGAGTTACTCCTCTACCGACCGACGAAGAGAAGATCCCTCGACGGTCCAGAACGGTCATCTGGTCAACGGAGAACAAGATCACTCTCCACCGCCACCCGAAGAACCCAGCACTAAACAAAGGGGGAATTCAAGATTCAATATTCCCCCTCCCTTGTAACCGGAAGATTAAGCCGGCTGTAATTTTTCATCTGATTCAAGGAAACGTTACTCCCTCCTTCTTTTTCCGTGTCCAACAGTAGGAAGATGGTGGATTTAGTCGAGAGGCCATTA